>WNWK01011485.1:22500-27500 GCA_009830355.1 Cherax destructor
CTAAAGCCATCTGGCTTGGATTCAGGACTACCTAAAGCATGTGGCTTGGATTCAGGACTACCTAAATCCATGTAGCATGGATTCAGAACTATCTAAAGCCATGTAGCATGGACTCAGGACTACCTAAAGCCATGTGGCTTGGCTTCAGGACTACCTAAAGCCATGTGGCTTGGATTCAGAGCTACCTAAAGCCATGTGGCTTGGATTCAGGACTACCTTCATCAAGCTCAGTGTTCTTGGAAACAATTCCAGAATTGTGGTTCTCGATTCATTGAAGTAATATGAGAGGAAAATTCTGGAGTTAGTGTTTACTGAAGCCTAGGCGTCATTAGTGGGTGTGTGTGCGTGTGTGTGTGTTGATAAGATTGGAGTTTGGGAAGTACCCCTGGTGTCTAGGGAGGATGAGAAGTACCCCTGGTGTCTAGGGAGGATGAGAAGTACCCCTGGTGTCTAGGGAGGATGAGAAGTACCCCTGGTGTCTAGGGAGACTGGGAAGTACCTCTGGTGTCTAGGGAGACTGGGAAGTACCCTGGTGTCTAGGGACGCTGGGAAGTACCCCTGGTGTCTAGGGAGGATGGGAAGTACCCCTTGGTCTCTAGGGATGCTGAGAAATACCCCTGGTGTCTAGGGAAGCTGGGAAATACCCCTAGTATCTAGGGAGGCTGGGAAGTACCCCTGGTGTCTAGGGAGGATGGGCAGTATCCCTGGTGTCTAGGGAGGCTGGGAAACACCCCTAGTATCTAAGGAGGCTGAGAAGTACCCCTGGTGTCTAGGGAGGCTGGGAAGTACCCTTGGTGTCTAGGGAGGATGGGAAGTACCCCTGGTGTCTAGGGAGGATGGGAAGTACCCCTGGTGTCTAGGGAGGATGGGAAATGCCCCTAGTATCTAGGGAGGCTGGGAAGTACCCCTGGTGTCTAGGGAGGCTGGGAAGTACCCCTAGTATCTAGGGAGGCTGGGAAGTACCCCTGGTGTCTAGGGAGGATGGGAAGTACCCCTGGTGTCTAGGGAGTCTATGAGACTGAGTGTAATTATACCGAGTCTATAATGCTGAGTGTAATTATACCGTGTCTATAATGCTGAGTGTAATTATACCGAGTCTATAATGCTGAGTGTAATTATACCGAGTCTATAATGCTGAGTGTAATTATACCGAGTCTATAATGCTGAGTGTAATTATACCGAGTCTATAATGCTGAGTGTAATTATACCGAGTCTATGAGACTGTAATTATATTTCGTCTTGGAGATCCAGAGTAATTATAGCGAATGTGAATGTGTGTTATTGTGTTATGTGGTGTTAGTGTGTGTTATGTGGTGTTATTGTGTGTTATGTGGTGTTATTGTGTGTTGTGTTGTGCTATTGTGTGTTATGTGGTGTTATTGTGTGTTATGTGGTGTTATTGTGTGTTATGTGGTGTTATTGTGTGTTATGTGGTGTTTGTGGCAGATCCTTGAACATCTTGTCTGTCTCCAGATACTGATGTATCTCCTGTGAAGGAAGAGAGAGAGAGAGAGAGAGAGAGAGAGAGAGAGAGAGAGAGAGAGAGAGAGAGAGAGAGAGAGAGAGAGAGAGAGAGAGAGAGCAGAGAGAGAGAGAGAGAGAGAGAGAGACAGAGACAGAGAGAGAGCGAGAGAGAGAGAGAGAGAGAGAAAGAGAGAGAGAGAGAGAGAGACCTTTCTTTTGCTTCCATGTGCTGCATTATGGAACAATGTCTATATGGGACACCCCGGGTGATAATGTCACTGCTTTAAATAATTAAAAAAATGAAAACCTCAAACATTCATAAATTTTATAGGCAATTGGACAGTTTTAAACATAAGATTTTAGAACCATCTGTTATTCACAACATATTAAAAACTCAAGGTGACAGCTCTGTAAACAAAGGCAGAGCTGAGGGAGAGAGCAAAAAACTGGACTGGCAGCAGAGCAACACCACCCACCTCCGACACTGGCCAAGGCTGACCGTACACTGAGGCTGTGATTGGTTCAGCTGTTTCATTCATGACGACAACCCGGTGTTGCCAGTGCCCTCAGAATTTTATATAAATGGATGAAACAAGCAAAAAACGCCAATCACGTCCATAATTTATCGCCTAAAGATCTTACTCCACATGAAGTCTTCAGTGACGTCATCAATTAGCTGGAAAACAACTCAGAAAATTCACAAATAAACTGAGAAGTAATGTGTTGCAAACACCTAAGACAATTTTGTGATTTTTTTCCTCAGGTTATCGACTTTTTTAAAAATATTTTAACACATTCATCCAAGAAGGTTCTCAGTGCCTTACGGCTCTTAAATCTCATCTATTTAACTCCATCCTATGCACTGCTATGCATAACCCTGATATTTAAGCTGAGGTGTTAACTCAGACATTTACAGGGTTTAACACTGAAAGTAAACCATGTATTAAAACCTATTTAAACCAGCTATTTTTAATCAACGATTAAATTCTTTTATTTTAGTTATTTAAATTGAAGTATTTTATTTTTCTCTTTTAAATCTTTTAACTCTCTTGCTGAGTGGTGTTGTGTGTTATGTGGTGTTATTGTTTGTTATTTGGTGTTATTGTGTGTTATGTGGTGTTATTGTGTGTTATGTGGTGTTATTATGTGTTATGGGGCGTTATTGTGTTATGTCTTGTTATTGCGTGTTATTTGGTGTTATTGTGTGTTATGTGGTGTTATTGTGTTATGTGGTGTTATTGTGTTATGTGGTATTATTGTGTTATGTGGTGTTATGCGGTGTTTTTGTGTATTATGTGGTGTTATTGTGTTGTGGTGTTATTGTGTTTTGTGGTGTTATTGTGTTTTATGTGGTGTTATCGCGTGTTATGTAGTCATTTACGAAGTACAGTAGTCTACGTAATGTAGGAAGCTTGCAGAAGAGGCAGCGATTATGGGACTGGACCTAAAAGTGACCTTAATAAACAATCCACACTGTGGGATTTTCCGGACAAGAGTCATTCCTGGAACGAAAGCACTGACCTCAACAGTACAATAGTTGAACCCTATCTTAAAACAGCAGTCACTGCCTGAGCCGTGACTTATACAGGACAGTGAGCTAGCAAGAGTTCCAATGACTCAAGGGATAGTCCCTCACCCTCAAACCCTGACCTATATAGGTCAAAACACCCCATTCCAGACTCGAAATATAAACAACAACCCTGACTTATTCCAGCCGTTAGCCCTGACTTTTACCAAACAATAGCCACTGTCTCCCACTTCAAAAACATAAGGGATATTTACCTTGAGGCATAACAGGTCCACAGATCATGGTGTCTTCCCTCTCATGCACCATCATGAGACCTCCAAGCAGGATATCCCCATCGACCTCAGCCGTGCGCCTCAAGGGCCACGTGTAGTTGAGGGGGAGGTCGACCTTGCTCCGTGGCCGTCGGGACTTGGAGGTCGAGTTTTTGGGTACGTATCGACCGGAGAACACCAGCGACGACAAGTCGAAGTCGAATTCCGGAACCCAGTCTTCTTCAGAGTCCCGAAGAATGCCCGGGACCCTTTCTTCCGAAGAGTCTCGTGGACCTCCTAAGATTCCCTCATCTGCAGAGTCCCATAGACCCTTCAAGGACCCCGAGTAGGAAGAAGTATCGCTGAGATTTACAGTCAATTTGCTGGCAGCTTCGTCCCAGAGACTAGAGTTAGCCAGGAAATAAGCGGTTCCAGGAGGTTGCAGGATGTTCGTGGATCCTGGAGGCTGAAGAATGTTCGTGGTTCCAGGAGGCTGCAAGATGTTCGTGGTTCCTGGAGACTGAAGAATGTTCGTGGGTCCAGGAAGCTGCAGGGTGTTTGTGGCTTCTTGAAGCTGAAGAATGTCCGTGTTTCCAAGAGGATGCAAGTTGCTAGTTGTTCCAGAAGACTGGAAGGTGTTCGTAGTTCCAGGACTCTCTAAGTCGCTTGTGGATCCAATCCGCTCCTGGACTTTCATTTCAGTTGAGAAGTGAGTGTGATCCTCAACTCTTTCCCCAAAAGTTTCTTCGGTGACCTTTTCATTGGGGTAAATTATTCTTGTGGGGTAAAAAGTTTGGGTTCCAGATGACAGATCGTCCACCTGGGTCTCCAAGTTACGGGGCACAGCTGGTGTACGTGAGCTCGTCACAGATGGTGTGGGAAAGTTAGCCGCAGATAGTGTAGAAGAGCTATCCACAGGTGGTGTTGGTCTAGCCACAGATGGTGTAGGAGAGCTAGTCTCAGATATTGTTGGGTATGATTTAACCTCAATTATTGCTGGGTATGAGCTTATGTCAGATGCTGCGTATCTTGTTACTCCTTGCCTCAGTAACATATCTCTGCGGTGATCGTCTCTCCCTCGCTTCCATGATGTCCATCCAATTTTACGCGGGACTAGTGAGGACAGAGGAAAATTTCCCTCCAGACTCGTTGCGTCTATTTTGGCGGGAAAATTTCCCGTCAGAAGCGTTGCGTCTATTTTGGCGGGAGCGCGTGTGTGAGGACTGTGTTGATTGGCTTCTTTTTTCTCCTCCCCGGCTCTCTGGTACTCCACCACACGGAAGGGAAACGCCATCAACCTTCCTTCACTGGGCTGCTCGCTGCCATAAAAGATCTGGTCTTCCATTTCCTGGATGCTGGAAGAGGATCCTTCGTGAGCTTCCACCTTCCGTTCATTTTCCAATACCGCTTCGTCAGTGTTGATATTCCTACTTCCTACTTCTTCCCTTTGAGTTGGACCTGACGAGTCATTTTGTGTCGCCACGGGAGTGTGAGTGCCTGGCAAGTGTACTCCTTCAGGAGCTGGCAACTGTGTGACTGTTGAAGCCACATTTTTCGCCAGACCCACAGTAACCCTTGCCACTTGAGTCGCGTCTGCTTCCCGCGCAGCAAAATTTCCCGCATGTGGATAAGCGGAGGTTTCACGATCGTGTCTAAGATTGAGGTTAATGGTAATGCTTGCTTCCTGAAGTTCTTTGGTCACATCTGTCTTAGCGGCAGAATACAACGAAAGATCAAGATCTTGAGCTTCGTCCATC
>WNWK01011485.1:32500-42500 GCA_009830355.1 Cherax destructor
TAGACAAGGATGTGTAATGTCACCATGGATGTTTAATATATTTATAGATGGGGTTGTAAAAGAAGTAAATGTTAGGGTGTTGGAGAGAGGGGTGGGATTAAATTATGGGGAATTAAATGCAAAATGGGAGTTGACACAGTTACATTTTGCTGATGATACTGTGCTTATGGGAGATTCTAAAGAAAAGTTGCAAAGGTTAGTGGGCGAGTATGGGAGGGTGTGTAAAGGTAGAAAGTTTGATTTAGTTGGACTTGAGTCCTGGAAATGGGAAGTACAATGCCTGCACTTTAAAGGAGGGGTCTGGGATAGTGACAGCTGGGAGGGACTTTTCTCAGCTGTCGTATCTGAGCGCCTCTGCAAAGACAGTGATTATGTATGAGTGTGGTGAAAGTGTTGAATGATGATGAAAGTATTTTTTTGGGGGGGATTTTCTTTCTTTTTGGGTCACCCTGCCTCGGTGGGAGACGGCCGACTTGTTGAAAAAAAAAAAAAAAAAAAAAAATATATATATATATATATATATATATATATATATATATATATATATATATATATATATATATATATATATATATATCAATAACAACACTGCGCTAGCCAAGGTTCGAACCCATGTTGTGTTTTACCTTGGTCCGAGGACCAAGGTAAAACACATAGCTCTGTGCTGTGCTTGGTTCTTGTAGGATTGGGTGGTCCTGTGGGTAAAGGCGTTATGTGGTTCTCGCTTACAATGATGGGCCAGTACAACATGGGTTCGAACCTGGCTAGCGAAGTGTTGTTATTGATCAATACCACTCGTTCGTGGCATAATATATATATATATATATATATATATATATATATATATATATATATATATATATATATATATATATAAAACTTGCGATTTTGGCTTAAATAGCAACGCTTTTCTTGCCGAATGAGGCAATCGAAAATTTGTGTATTCAATAATTTCGCAAAAAATCATTCTGAACCTAACGAAAAAAATATATTTCATTGTGTTTGTTTATTATTAAATTATTGTAAACTTATCTAAAATATATATTTAGTTGGATTAGGTTAAATTTAATTGCGTTTGTTATAATAAGGTTAACTAAGTTTTCTAAGGTTCTTTTGGTACAAAATTATTATTTTTTACATTAACATAAATGAAAAAATATATCTTTAAACGTTTAAGAGAAAATTTTAGAAAGGACTAAATTTTAAATGAGTTCTTGACAATTGACCAATTTTACCTATTCGGCACGACATATATATTAAGTCATTATAATTTGCAATAATCAACTACTAATTGAGTGCCAGAGTACAGTGATACCAAGACTGATGAAGGGGTTTAAGCATGGGTTTTAAACGTTGCAGCGAATAGGAGGCTGGAGGTAGTGGAAATGTTTTGTCTGAGGTCAATATGTGGTGTGAATATTATGCAGAGAATTCACTGTTTAGAGATTAGCAGGTGCGGGGTTACATTTAGAGAGCATGGAGCAGAATAGGATGACTTGGAAGCTGTATAAATCTGGGATGGCGGGAAAGAGGGGTAGGGGTCGTTCTAGTAAAGGTTAAAGGGAACCATTAAAGGAGGTGTAGAGTGCTAGAGCCTATAATATCACAGACAGGCTTGTGTGAGGGTGTTAGATAGAAGTGAGTGGAGTTAAGTGGCTTTGATGATTTGACGTGCTGTTGGAGTGTGAGCAAGGTAACATTTATGAAGGGATTAAAAGAAAGAGAGAGCGAGAGAGAGGGAGAGAGAGAGAGAGAGAGTAAAACTTCCCATCACACACAATATCACTACACTGTCTACAAACTCTCACAACTTTGATTCATCAAATTGTTTACAGAATATTTTTTAACGACTCAGTTTATAACGGAATTTCTCATTTAAAGTCAGTTTCTGAAATTCTTTTTATATTAGAGATAATATCACTTTTTTCTTAAATAATGACGCACTAATATGATCGTCTGGGCGTGGGAAACAGTGTGGGGGCGTGGGAAACAGTGTGTGGGCGTGAGAAAGCAGTGTATGGGAATGGGAAAACTATGGGACTTGGGAGAACAATGGTGAGAGACCAGTCTGGGCGTGGGAAAATAGTGTAGGTGTGTGGGCGAACAGTGTAGGCGTGGGAAACTGTGTGGGAGCGTAAGAAAACAGTATGGGGGCGTGGAAAAACAGTGCGAGGGCGTGGGAGAACAGTGTGGGGGAGTGAGAAAACAGTGTGGAGGCTTGGGAAAACAGTGTGGGGGAGTGGTAAAACAGTTTAGGAGCGTGGGAAAACAGTTTAGGGGCGTGGTAAAACAGTTTGGAGGCGTGGGAAAACAGTGTAGGGGCGTGGAAAACAGTGTAGGGGCGTGGAAAAACAGTGTGGGGTGTGAAAAAAACAGTGTGGGGGTGGGAAAACAGTGAGAGGGAGGGAAAACAGTGTGGTGGCGTGGGAACACAGTGTGGGGCGTGGGAACGCTGTGTGGGGCGTGGGAACACTGTGTGGGGCGTGGGAGACCAGCGTGAGAGACGTGGGAACGAGATGACGCGTGTGAACCAGCACACTGACTGTGGTACACTGGAGACCTGATGCTAGAGCAGCCTTCTTCCCCCTCCCCACCTCCCTCCCCCTCCATCACCCCTCCTCCCTCTCCATCACCCCTTCACCTCCCCTTCTTCACCAGTCCACTTGCTTCACCCCTTCACCTCCACCTTCCCCTAATTTACCCCTCCATCTCCCTCTCATTCACCCCTCCACTTCCCCTGCTTCACTCTTCTTCCTCTCATTCACCCCTCCACCTTCCCCTTCTTCACTCTTCCACCTTCCCCTCTTTCACCCCTCCACTTCCCTCTCCTTCATCACTTTGCTTCCCTTCCTTCACCCCTTCTCCACCTGCTCTTCATCCACCTCCCCTCACTCTCCCTATCTTCCTTCACTCTCCTTTTCCTACCTTCCCTCACCTCCCCTCTTCCTACCTTTCTTCACTCTCTTCACCTCTCCTCTTCCTACCTTCCTTCACTCTCTTCACCTCTCCTCTTCCTTCACCTTCCTTCCACTCTCTTCACCTCTCCTCTTCCTACCTTCCCTCACTCTCCTCACCTCCCCTCTTCCTACCTTCCCTCCTCTTCCTACCTTCCCTCACTCTCCTCACCTCCCCTCTTCCTACCTTCCATCACTCTCCTCACCTCCCCTCTTCCTACCTTCCCTCACTCTCCCTATCTCCACTCTTCCTACCTTCCCTTACCCTTCCTACCTCCTCTCTTCCTACCTTCAATCACTCTCCTCTTCCTACTTTCCCTCACTCTCCTCACCTCCCTTCTTCCTACCTTCCCTCACTCTCCTCACCTCACCTCTTCCTACCTTCCCTCACTCTCCTCACCTTCCTTCTTCCTACCTTCCCTCACTCTCCTCACCTCACCTCTTCCTACCTTCCCTCACTCTCCTCACCTTCCTCCTTCCTACGTTCCTTCACTATTTTCACCTTCCCTCTTTCTACCTTCCCTCACTCTCCTCACCTTCCTTCTTCCTACCTTCCCTCACTCTCCTCACCTCACCTCTTCCTACCTTCCCTCACTCTCCTCACCTTCTTTTCTTCCTACCTTCCCTCACTTTCCTCACCTCACCTCTTCCTACCTTGCCTCACTCTCCTCACCTCCCTTCTTCCTACCTTCCCTCACTCTCCTCACCTTCCCTCTTCCTACCTTCCCTCACTCTCCCTTCCATCCCTCGCGTCCATATTCAAGAAATACTTGAAGTATTTTATTCAACTTTACAAGCGGTTGATTCCTTTCCTGTGAGAGGACTCGCCGACATTCCCCCTTTCATATATATGTATATGTATATATATATATATATATATATATATATATATATATATATATATATATATATATATATATATATATATATATATATAATTATATGTGTGTGTAAGGCAAGCCACGGGATGGAATTTTTACCTCAAGTACTTTCACACTTCAGTCAGTTTGTCTCAGAAATGGCTGGCGTCACCACCCTAGTTTATTCTGAGAAAGCTTTCCCTCATTCCTCCTGTTGGTACTCTTGCAGCATTTCATATATATATATATATATATATATATATATATATATATATATATATATATATATATATATATATCAGCAGCGGTGGCAGCGGCGGCAACGTCGACAGCGTCGGCAGCGTCGGCAGCGTCGGCAGCGTCGGCAGCGTCGGCAGCGTCGGCAGCGTCGGCAGCGTCGGCAGCGTCGGCAGCGTCGGCAGCGTCGGCAGCGTCGTCAGCGTCGGCAGCGTCGGCAGCGTCGGCAGCGTCGGCAGCGTCGGCAGCGTCGGCAGCGTCGGCAGTGGCGAGGGGGGTAAACTTGAAGGCTGGAACAAGTTGAAAATCATTCATGCGACATTGATGTGTAAAATACGTACCACCACGATTTTGATCTTGTGTGTGTGTGTTAGTTACCATTTTGTCCTAGGCACATGTCCTAGATACTAGGCCTGTTGTATGTATGTGTGTGTGTGTGTAAAGAAACATTTCGAAATTTTTCCGCCCCGCCGGGAATTGAACCCGGGCCCTCCGTGCGTGAAGCGAGAGCTTTAGCCACCAGGCCACCGGGGCTGTGTACTCACCTAATTGTACTCACCTAATTGTGGTTGCAGGGGTCGAGACTCAGCTCCTGGCCCCGCCTCTACGCTGTCCGCTCTCCCTGCTCCATGAGCTTTATTATACCTTGTCTTAAAACTATGTATGGTTCCTGCCTCCACTATATCTTTCTCTAGACTATTCCACTTCCTGACTACTCTGTGGTTGAAGAAATGCTTCCTAACATCCCTTTGACTCATCTGAGTCTTCAGCTTCCAGTTGTGTCCCCTTGTTTCTGTGTTCCCTCTCTGGAACATCCTGTCACTGTCTACCTTGTCGATTCCCCGCAGTATTTTGTATGTCGGTATCATGTCTCCTCTGACCCTTCTTTCCTCCAGTGTTGTTAGTCCTATTTCCCTCAACCTTTCTTCATAGGACAGACCCCTGAGTTGTGGAACTAACCTTGTCGCAAACCTTTGTGTGTGTGTGTGTGTGTGTGTGTGTGTGTGTGTGTGTTTGTGTGTGTGAGTGTGTGTGTGTGTGTGTGTGAGTGTGTGTGTGTGTGAGTGTGTGTGTGTGTGTGTGTGTGTGTGTGAGTGTGTGTGTGTGTGTGTGAGTGTGTGTGTGTGTGTACTCACCTATTTGTACTCACCTATTTGTGGTTGCAGGGGTCGAGTCATAGCTCCTGGCCCCGCCTCTTCACTGATTGCTACTAGGTCCTCTCTCTCCCTGCTCCATGAGCTTTATCAAACCTAGTCTTAAAACTATGTATGGTTCCTGCCTCCACTACGTCGCTCTCTAGGCTATTCCACTTCCTGACAACTCTATGACTGAAGAAATACTTCCTAACATCCCTTTGACTCATAGGAGTCTTCAACTTCCAATTGTGACCCCTTGTTTCTGTGTCCCCTCTCTGGAACATCTAGTCTCTGTCCACCTTATCTATTCCTCGCAGTATTTCATATGTCGTTATCATGTCTCCCTAACCCTCCTGTCCTCTAGTGTCGTCAGGTTGATTTCCCTTAACCTTTCTTCGTAGGATAATCCCCTTAGCTCTGGGACTAGTCTTGTTGCAAACCTTTGCACTTTCTCTAATTTCTTGACGTGCTTGACCAGGTGTGGGTTCCAAACTGGTGCTGCATACTCCAGTATGGGCCTGACGTATATGGTGTACAGAGTCTTGAATGATTCCTTAGTGAGGTATTGGAACGCTATTCTTAGGTTTGCCAGGCGCCCGTATGCTGCAGCAGTTATCTCAGGAGATGTGCTCGGTGTTATACTCACCCCAAGATCTTTTTCCTTGAGTGAGGTTTGCAGTCTTTGGTGTGTGTGTGTGTGTGTGTGTGTGTGTGTGTGTGTCTGTGTGCGTGTGTGTGCGTGCGTATGTGTGTGTGTATGTATGTAGGCGTGTGCACACATATAACTACATATGTAAGAATATATGTTTAGGTGTATGTACGTTTGTGTAGGTCATAGTAATCTTGTGTTTAGAGTCAACCTATTATTATTATTATTATTTTAATATTATTGTTGTTATTATTATTATTATTTTAATATTATTGTTGTTATTATTATTATTATTTTAATATTATTGTTATTATTATTATTATTATTATTATTATTATTATTATTATTATCATTATTATTATTATTATTATTATTAATATATTATTATTATTATTATTATTATTATTATTATTATTATTATTTATTATTATTATTATTATTATTATTATTATTATTATTATTATTATTATTATTATTATTATTATTATTATTATTAAATTAATTTTATTGGTATTTAAAGAAGAGGGAAAAAGTGAACCTCAGAGGAATTTTTTCATAACATATCGATCATTCTCGGAATTTTAGTTCTCTCTCTCTCTCTCTCTCTCTCTCTCTCTCTCTCTCTCTCTCTCTCTCTCTCTCTCTCTCTCTCTCTCTCTCTCTCTCTCTCCTCCTCTCTCTCTCTCTCTCTCCTCTCTCTCCCTCTCTCTCTCTCCCTCAAATTACTGCTGCTTTTAGAGCACTTACAGGTTTATGTCCTATCTTCCTCTGCGTTCCCCTCCTTCTTCTTTATCCTCCTTCCTTTTCCTATTCTTTATTCCCCTTCTTCCTCTTCCTCCACTCCTTTCGTTTCCTATTATCAGAGTCTCTAGTCTGTGATTTATTCCTACTCTTTTTGGTCACTCTTTCTCATATTTATTGAATTTCTTTCACTTTTTCTTGATCGTGTTCATACTTATCTCTTTTACTTAAAGTGAGAGACGAAGTAGAGATAACTTTTATTGAGAGACCATCTCGCTCAGTGTAGAGCTTTATCAAGTTATATTTCACTCAGTGTAGAGCTTTATCAAGTTATATTTCACTCTGTGTAGAGCTTTATCAAGTTATATTTCACTCAGTGTAGAGCTTTATCAAGTTATATTTCACTCTGTGTAGAGCTTTATCAAGTTATATTTCACTCAGTGTAGAGCTTTATCAAGTTATGTTTCACTCTGTGTAGAGCTTTATCAAGTTATGTTTCACTCTGTGTAGAGCTTTATCAAGTTATGTTTCACTATGTGTAGAGCTTTATCAAGTTATATTTCACTCTGTGTAGAGCTTTATCAAGTTATATTTCACTCTGTGTAGAGCTTTATCAAGTTATGTTTCACTCTGTGTAGAGCTTTATCAAGTTATGTTTCACTCTGTGTAGAGCTTTATCAAGTTATATTTCACTCTGTGTAGAGCTTTATCAAGTTATGTTTCACTCTGTGTAGAGCTTTATCAAGTTATATTTCACTCTGTGTAGAGCTTTATCAAGTTATATTTCACTCTGTGTAGAGCTTTATCAAGTTATGTTTCACTCGGTGTAGAGCTTTATCAAGTTATATTTCACTCTGTGTAGAGCTTTATCAAGTTATATTTCACTCTGTGTAGAGCTTTATCAAGTTATATTTCACTCTGTGTAGAGCTTTATCAAGTTATGTTTCACTCTGTGTAGAGCTTTATCAAGTTATGTTTCACTCTGTGTAGAGCTTTATCAAGTTATATTTCACTCTGTGTAGAGCTTTATCAAGTTATGTTTCACTCTGTGTAGAGCTTTATCAAGTTATATTTAACTCTGTGTAGAGCTTTATCAAGTTATATTTCACTCTGTGTAGAGCTTTATCAAGTTATATTTCACTCTGTGTAGAGCTTTATCAAGTTATGTTTCACTCTGTGTAGAGCTTTATCAAGTTATATTTCACTCTGTGTAGAGCTTTATCAAGTTATATTTCACTCTGTGTAGAGCTTTATCAAGTTATGTTTCACTCTGTGTAGAGCTTTATCAAGTTATATTTCACTCTGTAGAGGGTTTATCAAGTTATGTTTCACTCTGTGTAGAGCTTTATCAAGTTATATTTCACTCTGTGTAGAGCTTTATCAAGTTATATTTCACTCTGTGTAGAGCTTTATCAAGTTATATTTCACTCTGTGTAGAGCTTTATCACGACCTGATAAAACTCTAAATAGAGTGAAACAGAACTTTCTCTTGAGTTCTTTCTCTAATTACTTTAATTACCTTCGCTTCCTCTTTGCTTTTCCCCTCCTCCTCCTCGTCCTCCTCCTCTTTATTCACGTATTCATTCATTACTGAGTGCATGAGTGCAGAGAGAGAGAGATGAGTCAGAGGCGTGAGAAATGAGTGTGATTGTTAATATCTTTGAAATATAACATTTTGAATGTTAAATTCTTTATCAAAATGTAAAGAGAATAAAAGGAGGAATTAACTGGGATATGAACCGTAGTCCGTGTATTAAGAGGGTCCTAGAGCTGGAGCCCACTCAGCCAGCGCCCATTCTTCTGTTTATTCACTGAGAGTCATTCATTACGACCTGTATGATGAATGTGAAGAGTTGGGAGAGAATGTAGAAGAGAGAGGAGAAGATTTTCTCTCTCTCTCTCTCTCTCTCTCTCTCTCTCTCTCTCTCTCTCTCTCTCTCTCTCTCTCTCTCTCTCCTCTATCTCTCTCTTCTTCTCTCTCTCTCTCTCCTCTCCCCTCTCCTCATCTCCACTCATCTCTCTCTGTCTGTCTGTCTCTCTCTCAACTACCACCACCACCATCACCACAACCACTAACTGCTACCACCACCAACTACCACCACCACCATAACCACAACTACTAACTGCTACCACCACCAACTACCAACTACAACCACAACCACCACAACCACCAGCTACTACTACCAACACAAATACAACCACCAACTATCACCACCACCAACTACAAATACAATCACCACAACCACCAACTACTACCACCATCACAACCAACAACAGCTACCACCACCACAACAACAACTACCACCACACACAACAACTGCCACCACCACAACAACAGCTACCACCACCACAACAACAACTACAACCACCACAACAACAACTACCACCAATACTACAACAACTACCACCACCACCACAAAAACTACCACAACAACAACTACCACCACCACAACAACAACTACCACCACCACCACAACAACTACCACCACCACAACAACAACTACCACCATCATAACACATAACAACAACTACCACCATCACAACAACAGCTACCACCACCACAACAACAACTACCACCACCACAACAACAACTACCACCACAACAACAACTACCACCACCACCACAAACAACTACCACCACCACAACAACAACTACCACCACCACAACAACAACTACCACCATCACACAACAGCTACCACCACCACACAACAACTACCACCACACACAACAACACTACCACCACCACACAACAACTACCACCATCACACATCAACACTACCACCACCACAACAACAACTACCACCACCACAACAACAACTAAACCACCACAACAACAACTACCTCTACCACCACAACAACTACCACCACCACAACAACAACTACTACCACCACAACAACAACTACCACCATCACAACAATGACTACCACCACAACTACCACCACCACAACAACAAGTACCACCACCACAACAACTACCACCACCACCACAACAACTACAATAACCATCAAATACCACATCTCCACACCATGATGACTAACAATTGCTCCTTCCACATCTTCCAGCATCTCTTCCAGCATCTTCCAGCATCTCTTCCACATCTCTTCCAGCATCTTAGCCTCTTCACATCTTCCAGCCTCTCTTCCAGCATCGTCTTCAGCTATCTTAGCCTCTCTTCCAGCATCTTCCAGCATCTCTTCCAGCATCTTCCAGCTCTCTTCCAGCATCTCTTCCAGCATCTTCCAGCCTCTCTTCCAGCATCTTCCAGCCTCTCTTCCAGCATCTTCCAGCATCTCTTCCAGCATCTTCCAGCCTCTCTTCCAGCATCTCTTCCAGCATCTCTTCCAGCATCTTCCAGCATCTCTTCCAGCATCTTCCAGCCTCTCTTCCAGCCTCTCTTCCAGCATCTTCCAGCATCTTCCAG
>WNWK01011485.1:45000-64316 GCA_009830355.1 Cherax destructor
CGCCTCAAGACAAGAGTGAGACAACTCTCTCTCTATCTCTCTGACCTCAAGACAAGAGTGAGATAACTCTCTCTCTCTCTCTCTCTCTCTCTCTCTCTCTCTGACCTCAAGACAAGAGTGAGACAACTCTCTCTATCTCTGACCTCAAGGTTCAGAATTTTCCTCTGAAATATAAAAGGTAAGTTTTTGATGCTCTTCTGATTTCGTTATTCCGTGTTGCTGTTTTTATCTTACATTCTGTTATTCTTCCTTTTACCTGTTATCAAGTTGTTCCTTCTCCTTTCTTAGTTATTATTGTTAATTGTATTAATGGACTTAGAAAAGGCGTATGATAGGGTGGATAGGGGGGCAATGTGGCAGATGTTGCAGGTGTATGGAATAGAAGGTAGGTTACTGAAAGCAGTGAAGAGTTTTTATGAGGATAGTGAGGCTCAGGTTAGAGTGTGTAGGAGAGAGGGAGATTATTTCCCAGTAAAAGTAGGCCTTAGACAAGGATGTGTGATGTCACCGTGGTTGTTCAATATATTTATAGATGGGGTTGTAAGAGAAGTGAATGCTTGGGTGTTGGCAAGAGGTGTGGGGTTAAAAGATAAAGAATCTAACACAAAGTGGGAGTTGTCACAGTTGCTCTTTGCTGATGACACTGTGCTTTTGGGGGATTCTGAAGAGAAGTTGCAGAGGTTGGTGGATGAATTTGGTAGGGTGTGTAAAGGAAGGAAATTAAAAATGAACATAGCATAGGGCAAGGTGATGAGGGTAACAAAGAAATCTAGGCAATGAATAATAATTGTAATAATAATAATAATAATAATAATAAGTTACAATAGTTATAATAATAATAGATACAATAGTTAAAAAAAAAAAATAATAATAATAATAATAATAATAATAATAAGTTACAATAGGTATAATAATAATAGATACAATAGTTAAAATAATAATAATAATAATAATAATAATAATAATAATAATAATAATAATAATAATAATAATAATAATAATAATAATAATAATAATAATAATAATAATAATAATAATAATAATAATAATAATAATAATAATAATAATAATAATAATAATAATAATAATAATAATAATTGTCATGCACAGGATGAGTGGCCTGGCTGAGGATATTACTAACGCTGACTCTTCACCCTCCCTGAACTCAGACAACACTTCCTCCTTCGTCGGGATCAGCACAGGATGTGGCAAGTGAGAGAGAGAGAGAGAGAGAGAGAGAGAGAGAGAGAGAGAGAGAAGAGAGAGAGAGAGAGAGAGTAAGGCAGCTTTAAGCTTGTAAATGAGTTAGAGAAGAATTGAAACCTGAAAGAAGAGAGAGAGAGAGAGAGAGAGAGAGAGAGAGAAGGAACGTATAAAAATCATATATTATTTTCACGTTAAGTCTTTAAGTACATAACCGTGTAAGTACAGTACATAAGTGTGTAAGTACAGTACATAAGTGTGTAAGTACAGTACATAAGCGTGTAAGTACAGTACATAACCGTGTAAGTACAGTACATAAGTGTGTAAGTACAGTACATAAGCGTGTAAGTACAGTACATAACCGTGTAAGTACAGTACACGTGTAAGTACAGTACATAACGTGTAAGTACAGTACATAAGTGTGTAAGTACAGTACATAACCGTGTAAGTACAGTACATAACCGTGTAAGTACAGTACATAACCGTGTAAGTACAGTACATAACCGTGTAAGTACAGTACATAAGCGTGTAAGTACAGTACATAAGCGTGTAAGTACAGTACATAACCGTGTAAGTACAGTACATAAGCGTGTAAGTACAGTACATAAGCGTGTAAGTACAGTACATAAGTGTGTAAGTACAATACATAAGCGTGTAAGTACAGTACATAAGTTTAAGTACAGTACATAAGCGTGTAAGTACAGTACATAACGTGTAAATTTGTACATAAGTGTGTAAGTACAGTACATAAGCGTGTAGTACAGTACATAAGTGTGTAAGTAAAGTCCCATAAGTGTGTAAGTACAGTACATAAGCATGTAATGCATCATAAGTGTGTAAAACATTCATAAGCGTGTAAGTACAGTACATAAGCATGTAAGTACAGTACAAAAATGTGTAAGTACAGTACATAAGCGTGTAATTCGTACATAGCGTAAGTACAGTACAAAAGCGTGTAAGTACGGTACATAGTGTGTAAGTACAGTACATAGAGTGTGTAAGTACATTCATAAGTGTGTAAGTACAGTACATAAGTGTGTAAGTACAGTACATAAGTGTGTAAGTACAGTACATAAGCATGTAAGTCCCAGTACATAAGCGTGTAAGTACAGTACATAAGTGTGTAGTATAGTACATAAGCGTGTAAGTACAGTAAAACGTGTAATTTACAAGTACATAAGTGTGAAAAAGTACAGTACATAAGCGTGTAATTACAGTACAAAAGCGGTAAGTACAGTACATAACGTGTAAGTACAGTACATAAGCGTGTAAGTACAGTAAAAAAAATTGTGTAAGTACAGTACAAAACCGTGTAAGTACAGTACATAAGTGTGTAGTACAATACATAAGTGTGTAAGTACAGTACATAAGTTTAAGTACAGTACAAAAGCGTGTAAGTACCATGAGTGTGAAAATTTCAGTACATAAGCATGTAAGTACAGTACATAAGTGTGTAAGTACAGTACATAAGTGTGTAAGTACAGTACATAAGTGTGTAAGTACAGTACATAACCGTGTAAGTACAGTACATATGTGTGTAAGTACAGTACATAAGCATGTAAGTACAGTACATAAGTGTGTAAGTACAGTACATAAGTGTGTAAGTACAGTACATAAGTGTGTAAGTACAGTACATAGCGTGTAAGTACAGTACATAAGTGTGTAAGTACAGTACATAAGTTTTGGTAAGTCCCAGTACATAAGTGTGTAAGTACAGTACATAACCGTGTAAGTCCCAGTACAAAAGTGTGTAAGTACAGTACAAAAATTGTGTAAGTACAGTATAAGTGTGTAAGTACAGTACAAAAGCGTGTAGTACAGTACATAAGCGTGTAAAGTACAAAGTGTGTAAGTACAGTACATAAGTGTGTAAGTACAATACATATATTTGAAGTACGGTACATAGCGTGTAAGTACAATACATAAGTGTGTAAGTACAGTAAAAAGCGTGTAAGTACAGTACATTAGTGTGTAATGCATGCATAAGCGTGTAAGTACAATACATAAGTGTGTAAGTACAGTACATAAGCGTGTAGTCAGTACATAAGTGTGTAAGTACAGTACAAAAGCGTGTAAGTACAGTACAAAAACGTGTAAGTACAGTACATAAGTGTGTAAGTACAGTACATAAGTGTGTAAGTACAGTACATAAGTGTGTAAGTATAGTACATAAGTGTGTAAGTACATCAGAACTAAGAATCTAATTACTTATCCAGGCAAAAACTATTTTAAATTAAGGGAAAAGGTTGAAGTCTATTTTTTCCCCGTCAGTTTTAAAAAGGGGGGGAAAAGGCCTTGTGCTTTACTCCCCTGGACTCAAACCTCCTAGATAATCATAGACAGTCCTGTAATCTAGAAAGAAGCAGAGAATTCTTCTCAGCAGATAGTCTCAGTGTAGACCCACAAGCCCTTTGCTGTCTGTCTTTCACATGCACTCCACGTACTCCACACTCCCATGTACTCTTCCCTCTCCCCAGGTTGAACATCCACTCAAGGGGAGGGTAGGAACCTCCACTTCCTGCAGATGCTGATCCTGCCTGGTTCCCATCTTGGGGCTTATTGTTCAAAATTTCCTCTCCATGAAGGCTGTGGTCAGATACCAGTCAGATATTAGTCGTGTCAATGATGGGGGGCAGTAATTATTATTATTTTTTTATTATTAAAATTTTTTTTAATTATTATTTTATTATTATTATTATTTTTTAATTTTTATTAATTTTTATTATTAATTTTATTTTTATTATTATTAAATTATTATTATTATTATTAAATTATTATTATTATTATTTTATTATTATTATTATATTATTATTATTATTATTATTATTATTATTAATATATTATTATTATTATTATTATTATTGTTATTATTATTATTAATTTTTTTATTATTATTATTTTTTATTAAATTATTATTTTTTATTATTATTATTATTATTATTATTATTATTATTATTATTATTATTATTATATTATTATTATTATTATTATTATTATTATTATTATTATTATTATTATTAGTATTATATTATTATTATTATTATTATTTTATTATTATTTTATTATTATTATTATTATTATTATTATTATTATTATTATTATTATTATTATTATATTATTATTATTATTATTATTATTATTATTATTATTATTATTATTATTATTATTATTATTATTATTATATTATTAATATTATTATTATTATTATTTTATTATTATTATTATTATTATTATTATTATTGTTATTGTTGCAATTATTGTTATTATTAGTAGTAGTAGTAGCACCGGCAGTAGTAACAGTAGTAGTAGTAATGGTATTGTATTGGTTGTAGTAGTAGTAGCGATAATTAGCGAACACTATCTGGTACGTATCAAAATATTTTTGATTTTGATGTGTGTATGTTGTACCTATGCAGTATAATTTGATATTTTTATTTTGAGATGTGATATTATTCTATAACACGTTGGTATAATTACTATAGTGAAAGTCGATGATAGACACATGGAACAGAAGTGATGAATGAGTACTTAGGAGTCTATTTCCAACAATGATGCAGTTATTCTGAAAAATAGAATTATTTGATTTTTCTACTGCATTTCTCTCTCTCTCTCTCTCTCTCTCTCTCTCTCTCTCTCTCTCTCTCTCTCTCTCTCTCTCTCTCTCTCTCTCTCTCTCTCTCTCTTTCTCAAACACACACACACATACACACACAAACACACAAACACACACACACACACACACACACACACACACACACACACACACACACACACACACACACACACATATATATATATATATATATATATATATATATATATATATATATATATATATATATATATATATATATATATATATGTTATATTTATAAACAGATAAGTCAACATGTCTGACATTGCCTTTTCCTCCTGCGTGATGTAGGTCCTCCTTGGCTTTTCTTCCAAAAAAGGGCCTGTTTCGTCACAATTAAGCACTTATTGGGGTTTAAATTCTTCTGCCTCTACATATTCTTTAAACTCAGCACAAATTTTTTCAGCCCCATCTTTATCTGAACTGGCACCCTCACCGCTAGCATACAACACTGTGTATGCCACTTCGGCTTCTTGAAGTTTTCGGAACCAGCCTTTGCTGGCCTTAAATTCATAAACTTCAACACTGGTTCCAGGCATTTCTTTCAAGATAGGCATGCAACAGCCTTGCTTTCATATGATGGATTGCACAACACTGTCACTTCGCTAGCAGTTTTGGTTTATCCCACACCAATAACAATTTCTCCATATTTTCCATTGTTTGTGATCTGTTTTGCATTATCGTATTCACCCTTCTAACGTAGCTTCGTGATTTCCTTTCTCTTTGCCACAATGGAACTGATGGTTGATGGGTTTTCTTGTATATCATAATGAGCTCGACATCGTACACCACTATCATATTTTCTATTATTTCTTTCTTCATTTCTACAGTGTTCCTCACTTTCTTTGCCAAAGAACTGGCACTAGGAGCTTTCTTTGGGCCCATGGTAACTTATTTATTAGTCACACACAATAATCAAGGGCCAAAAACAATGAATTGTTAATAAATGTTTTGTATAAACTCCTAGGTGATATTCACTCAAGCATAAACAATGCTAGACTGCGTGACAGTAATGTCGTGGGAGTGCGTGGGTGGCGGGCCTACGCCTTTGTATGTGCGCGGCACTGGTGGACAGGTCCCCATACGGTCGGCCAAAAACTAAGACAAATTTTCCCTGAAAAAAAGTGAGCGAAAACCAAAATCGACAAAAAACTGGGACAGCGAAACCAAGGGATGACTGTGAAATCAATAAACCGTTTCAGACATCCAAAATATTAACAAAAATACATTTTTAAAGATTAACTATAGTTTTACATACAGAAAACAATGAGTACATTTATTACTTACCTTAAAATATTTGTAGTCTTAATGTAGGGGCCGAAGGTGAGTAGTATTATTTATGAGGAAGTCAGTGTAGGCAACAGTAGATGTAGATTGCAGTACAAATATGTAGCCGCCTTGGCTACACTACGCAGCCATATTATTACCATGTTCACTGAGTTTTAATCATTTCTTTAACTACCTTTAGATGCCATCATAAACAAAGGAAAGTAATAGATAATTCATGCTGAGAATTGTAAACAAATGCATATTAAGGGTGGTTGCTAGGCGGGGACATGAAATTCACTGTTTCTCTAACACTGAATCAAGAAATGTTTACTCTCCACTCGATAGCATATAAACATTGCATGTTTATAATAACATGTAACTATGTTTCATTATATAATTTTTGAAAAAATATCGTAGATGGATTAAAATGTCTATATTAACCTAAAAATAGACATTTAATGTGCCAAGTGATTATTATTAAACATACTGACTGCAGGCATGTACTGTTTACCTCCCTGCATGCCTGCTACACTCCTTGCCACTCCATACCTGCCTGCTGTCTTGAATTCTATCGTGTTTCTCACTTTCTTTGCAAAGGAACTTTACTAGGAACTTTCTTTGGGGCCATGGTGCTGTTCCCAGTTGCACTTAATCAATAACCACAAAACAATAGATTATAGCAAATATTTGGATAAACCAACAGAAAGCTGCCTCACCTAAAGCCCAGACACACAGCCAGATGAGGAACGGCTGGCGGCGGGGGCGGGCCAGCGCGTCCCATGCGGCGATGCGGAAGCCGGAAAACCGGCCGATGCTGGGAACGGCCGATAACCGGGGAGTCACTGAATATACTGTAGTTTGAATAGGATGCTTACCTTTAAGTAGCCTGAGGACATAAAAAGAAACAAGGTGATGGATGAAATTTTTGATACTACACTACATTCATATGCAAATTTAGTCCTGTCTTCTTAATGCCATTATTTATTCCTTGTCTAAATCTTTATGCTAATTTCTTTACATATGTTATTTAAAGGTTAAGGTTATCATCAGTTAAATTTAATAAATTATAAATACAATTCTGCCAATAAGTGCAAGAATGCTTAAAGGAAAATATATCTTTGAAGTGTGAACAAAAAGGGGGTCCCATTTTTTGCTTTTTAGTGTCGGGCCACTTTCTGGCATTTTTGAGCCAAAGAAAAAAGAAAATGTTTGCTTAGGAAAACGGGGCGGGAAAGATCAATTAATGTTCTACATCATAGAAAAAACCCCATTAGAATAATTTCAAATAGTGTATAATTATATATGTAAAATACCCACTTACACAACAAACTACTAAAACTTTGAATTTAAATTTCACGGACTCTAAAAATTAGGGGACACGGGGGGATAGTTTTACAAAAAAAAGCCATGATCATTTGAACCTATAAGAAACAATGGACACAATGTAAAATGGGGGCCCTTATTCAGCAAAAAAAAAGCTTGTTTTTTTTTTACTATTAGTGCAGAAATTTTCAGTGGTAGACTGGTCTTCAGTTGCATATGGATGAACTATAATAAATAAAAGGGATGTTCATTTTTATAAGTGATAGTCTCTTTTGTTGGCATCATCACACTATTCTTTCCCCCAACCCCGGGTCATTGCAACTGTCCTGAACATTACGGGTTTTTAGGTAAAAAAATTATTTCTGGACCCAAAAAACCCCAATTTTTTTTGTTTCAGCTAGTTTCAATTTCATTTTTCAAAGTTTTTAAAAATTTGGGGGAACATTGTTCTAACCTCTATGGATCATGTACATGAGAATGAGTTACATGCACATGTTCTTCACTGCTGCTGAAGTGACTGATATTTTCTCATTCATTTTGAACCTTTATTTTGCTCCTTCCTACATTCCTGTTTTTTTGGGGACACAAAGTTTCTGCATAAGTAAATAATAAAACAGCTTTGTTTACATAACACCCAAAAATTAAGCATTCCTTCAAAAGGGTTTAGTCTGGCTGGGGCACCTCCTCACTCTAACTTAAGAGATAGTAATTATACCTTTTGTAGCTATAGGGTAGAGGGGGGGTTTGTGCTGTCCCATCTTTGGTACTTACTGGTTATGTTTGAATTTTTTTAAATTTTCCCCGTAGGTGTAACTTAATAACCCTCTTGAGCCCACTGTGAGTAAAAATGTATGAACAGCCCTGAGCTTACCCCCAAAGCATGAAAATTAATGTGGGGAAAAAGTTTTTAAAATTTTTGACAATAAGAATTGATTTTAATGGAAAGGGCCCAAAAGAAATAAAGACAGTTACTTGTTATCAAAAAAAAAAATTTTTGTTACCGCTCGCCTACCAAAAATTAAAAAAAAGTTTCTTCTTTGAATGTTTAAAAAAAATTTTTTTGATTACCCCTTATAAATTTACGGGAGCAGCTGTGAAAAAAAAATATACTTCGCAGTTTTAGATAATTATTCTTTATAATACTATATTTGTCAATGATATAAAAATATAAAACAGTGGACCCCAGTTTATTTTTTAATTTTTCCCAGAATGCTTTTCAAGTACAGTTACCCAAAAAATTTGCCCCCAAAAAAATAAAGAAAAATTTGATTAGTCCTTTTAGCCCCCCCCAAAAACCCACAAAAGCACTTATAAAAAAATTTTACATAATTTTTAGTTTGGAGCCTAACGTAAAGGGGGGCCACTGTACTCGAAAAATATCCCGACCAGAATTAGTTGGAAATCATTGCTTGGAATTTTAAAAAACATAAAATATGCCTCCCTTCCCCTCTATGTCGGGGTGAGTTACTCAAAAAAAGGCCAATAAACAAGATTTTTGAGAAAAAAAAATTTAAATTTTCCCACAAAGTTTATTTCGGGGAAAAATTTTAAAGTTGTAGTTTGTCACTTGTTTTTTTCCTTTTTTTGATAAACTAGTTTCCCAACTGCAAGCTTCCTTACTATAATAACTACATGAGAAAAAATTCAGAAAGAGTCACTGACTCCCCAAATCTTAAGAGATGAAATATTACAATAACAGGTTAAACAAATTTTCTAAAAAAAAATGCCATTACCATAATACTTTTTTTTTTTATCCATCTACATATGGAAAGTGATGACTAAAATTCATAGCTATATAGATTAAAAAAAAGTTGTTATTGAAATTTTTTTTTGATGTTTTTTGTAAATTTTAAAAAATTTTTTTAGTGGCACATATCCCCCCAAAAAAAATTAATGACATATTTCATCATACATAAAAACCCCTTTTTAAACCCCGAATACCAGAAATCAATATAATTCTGGCCCCTTTTTTTTAATATGAGATGATACCATTGTATTGTACTGTGCGTTTTTTTTATAAGGGAAAGTGCTTTATTTGAAACAGTTTTTTAAAAATACAACAATAGCTTTTGGGAGAGAAGTTTCAGTTCACCCCAACACACTCTTTTTAAAAATTTTAAAAAAAATCAACCCGAAAAAAAAAAAAAAAAGTGTTATAGTAAGTATTTTCAAGATCAATTTGCGCCAAAGTATGTTTTAATTCATAAGCTAGAAAAAAACCCCATCAATACAAATACAGTATGTACAATATACAAAAACATAAAAACCCACCAAAGAGTTTGTAGAAAGATTTTTCATTATTTCTTTTGTATGAAGAAACCCTCACCTCATCCATAATGTAAAACTCTACATTAATTTCCCTAAATTTTAGCCATCATGTTTTTCCATCAAGGGGAGGGTGACTCAAATAATAAAATATTTATTTCCTTGTGTTTTAGTAATAATTACAGGGAAAGGGATAACCAGCCTCTTGCCTTGGCATTTTATGAGTGAAGGATTCTAATGTAGATACTCCATTAGAAGAGATTTTAAAATACAGTTTACTCTAAAATCATTTGTCACTGAGGTCTTGGCACTTGTTTAGTAACACTAGTAAACAATGTGCAGTGCTAAAAGTCCTATCCCCTTTTAGATATAATTTTGAATATAACACCAATAATATACTATAACTGAAAGTTTCCTCAGTTTGAAGTTTAATTTGGTTGATCTACATTATTATGACCGGACATTAATAGACATTAATAGTCTTCAAACAATACTAGTACTCATGCAGTGATAAGTAATCAAAGCCTCAAAACAAAGGCAATAAAAAGTACATGGGAGAAATACTATGACAGAAAAATGAAACAAAAAGAAACCAGATCTGTATATTTCAGCCTTGGCCCAAAAACATTTTCAGTAGATGAAGAGGATCTGCTGAAGTGGGTCTCAGACTAAAGCCAAAATATACACATCTTTTTCCTGTGTTTTATTTTTCTATCCAAGTGGTTTTCCTACTTTGCATCAGTCAGCGTTTGACAATTTAATCTAGCAAAATTGTATACAGTACCTCTAAAAATTATGTGAAAACTACTGTTGTCCACCGCTGAGCGACAATACCAGATGAAGATTACTAAAATGCGATAATGAACACATGACATGCTGAAAAATTCTTAGATGAATAATTGCAATACATGTACAGTTTCACAAATGGTAGGGAAAAAAAATGAAGGTAGTAATGGTCAGTAAATATAGTGATTCTTTTTAGATGGATTGTAAAGACTGAAATACAGAGATAAAGCCACAGGGTAAATAATGAGGCTAATAATTTTTCCAACAGCAATATGTACTTTGAAAAAGATTAAAACTATTTTTTTGACCAGTAAACATGTCCATATAGGTAAAGTAAATTGTGTGTACTCTTCTATTTGTACTTAACAATTAGTTGCAGGGTTGATTCTCAGATCCTGACACTGTTTCTTAACTTGCCTCTCTCCAGATTCACTCCCTCTCAGCCTCATGGACCTTAATGTACCTGTTAAACCTACGTAGGGAGCCTGCTTCCACCAATTCAAGATCATTCCACTTCCTGACCATTCTGTGACTGTAACAATATTTCCTAACAACCCTGTGGCTCATCTGTGTAACTTTCAATGGTGTTCCCAAGTTCCCTTTTTTCACCTCTCAAACAGCCTATCCCTGTCTATATTATCAATTCCTCTGAGTATTTTGTATGTATGACCCTACTGGTTCTTCTGTTGTCAGTTTCGTTAGCTTCTCCTTGTAGCTCATGTCCTTTAGCTCAGAAACAAGCTTTGTTCTTACTTCTGCCTTTCTATAGTTTCTTAAAATGGGTTCCTACTGGTGATGCATACTCCAAGATGGACCTGGCAAAAGGAAAAATTTTCCTTCTTTTTTGTTTTTGCCAAATGGTTTTTTTTCCCCAGAGGTTATTTGGCCGATGTGACCTTTAGCATTATACTGAACACTATGCTGCTGTATAACCCGTGGTTTGGGGCTTCTTTTTTTGATTATAATAATAATAATTGAACACTATGCTTTACCCTTAGGTCATTCTTTGAGTGAAGTCTGCGCCTCTGTTTCCCTAGTCTATATCGAGCTTTGATCTTTTTTTTCTTTCCCGTCTTTTGTTAAATGCATTTACTGGGGTTGAATTCTAGCAACCACTTATCTGACCACTTTTGCAATTTCTCCAACAGCAAACAGGGATTTTCTGAATCAAAACATCTGAATCCAGTCACATAAGCCAGAAACAGACTGGTCCTAATACCAATTCCTGTGGAACCCCGTTTGTTTTCTTTCCCATTTTGACATCTCTTTCTGACACCTCTGCTTCCTTTCCGTAAATACTCTTTGACCTACCAGAGTATGTTTCCTGTTATTTCCCTGCCCTTGGGGACAGTACCAAATAGTTTCCTGCAATCTTAAAAATGCAATCCACCCAACCCTCTTGTCACACATTGTTCTTTTTAATAAAGCTTTTACGTTAGTAAGACAAAATTTGCCCTCTCTAAACCCATGCTGGTTGTTGTTTAAAAACCCCTTTCTCCCCTGATCATTTTTTCCATTATCTTAAGGTATGCCTGTCAGAGAAACTGGTCAGTGGTTTAACACCTGTCTTTTCTTTTTAAAATAGGGACTATATTTGTTGTCTTCCAGATTTCTCATAACTGTCCCATATCAACTGATCATTGTAGGTCATAGTTATGGTTTAACCCTTTGGGGGTCACGAGACCCCCTCCCAAACTTGTTCTCAGGGTTGAAATTTTTCGGATTTTTTTTTCTTATGAAATGATAGAGAATCTTTTCGATCATAAGCCCCCAAAAATTTTTGAAATTTGATGGAAAACTAACGGAATTATGTTCTCGCGGGTTAGCTTTTTCGATGACATTTCCATAACAATTTCGCCCACTTTGAGCCCTATTTTCAGTAAATTCCAATGTTTCAGTCTACTAAAAATTATAGCTATTTCCCGAATTCCATTTGTTTTATCAATTGGTATAAGAAACCCCAATTTCCCCGATTTCAACTACCCAATAGGGTCAGAAATTGGAAATTTTTAATTTCCAAAATTTCAAAATAGAGTCCAGAATGAACGAGACGGACATTCCTGGTACTCAAATAACATTTTATCTGTTCATTAGTCACGTCTCCAGGCGTATTGTGCTAGGAATATTGGACTACCCAGTTGATGTGTATTGGACGATGGCGTGATTTTTTACTTTGAACATGGGGCAAAAATCGAACATTTTCCTCTTTGCGCTCAGTTTCCAAGGTACAGGGACCCCGAAGAGAAAGGTTCTTACTTAAAACATCGTGTTTCGTAAGTTTTTAAGTTTTTCTAAATGAAACTGCTCGTGTTTCGTAACGGAAACCGGAGCGAGGACGCTGCCATGAAGCGTTGTTTCCATTGAAGAACTTACCTAGCCCCTCTTTCAAAACATTCCACCCTACATTTTTTTTTTTGGTGCTTTGGTTGTCATCCAAAATAAGCCCACCATGGGTCCAAAAAAAGCTTCCTAGTGGCACCTTGTAAAGAAAGGGGAGGAACACCACGAACTAAAAGAAAGAGATTATAAAAATATAAGTGGCATACGTCTGAGTGATCTTGCCGGTTTACAACAAAACCCCCCTTCTACTATCGCCCCTATCCTGGCAAAGAGAAATAGATCAAGGAAGCAATGTTGCAAAAGGGGTTGATATGTTAACGAAAAATAGATCAAAAACAGTGGATGAGGTTAGGAAGGTTTTTGTGGGATCCAGAAAACAGAAAAGCGGGTGATAGTATTTCCATGGCGATTTTGTGAAAAGGAAAAGGAAGTTGCCAGGATCTTGCCAAGACAATGCCTGCAACCAGTGGTCAGACAAGTGATTTTAAAGCCAGCAAAGGCTGGGTTTGACAGGTTTAAGAAACGCGGTGGCAACAGTGTTGAGGCATGGTAAACCCCAGCCAGCTAAAGACAAACGTGAAAGCTGAAAAATTTGTGCATGAATTCATGGGTTTGAAAGGAAAAACCCCCCCCCAACGGAAAGGATGAAACAGGCCTGTTTTGGAAGAAAATGCCCAACAGGACCTACATTACCCCAGGAGGAAAAGGCACACCAGGACACAAGCCTATGAAAGACAGGGCTAACTCTCATGTTTTGTTCTTGCAGTGGGGATTTTAAAGTGGCCTTTACTGGTGTATCACTATGAAAATCCCAGACCCTTCAAGAATCACAGTGTTGACAAAATAATTTGTGTGTGCATTGGAAGGCTAACACCAAGGCATGGGTCACTCCCGGAATTTTCAAGGAATGGGTGACGAGGTGTTTGGCCCTACTGTGAAGAAATACCTCTTGGAAAGAAATTGCCACTCAAGTGCCTCCTGATACTGGACAATGCTCCTTGCTCACCCCCCCCCAACTTGCAAGAGTTTTTTGTCTGACAAGTTTAATTTCATCAGAGTGAAGTTCGCCCCCCTAACACCACTGCCTCCCCAGCCCATGGACCAGAAGGTCATTTCCAACTTCAAGAAACTGTACCGGCACTGTTTGAAAAGTGTTTTGAAGTGACCTGGGACACTAAAGTTGACCTAAGAGAGTTCTGGAAGATCATTTCCCAACATTGGGCAATGCATCGCCTTTGTAAGTTTGGGAGATGACTTCCAGGACTTTGAACCCTCTTGGAGACCATTGTGGCCGGTTGTGTCCAACAGAGGGATTTGAAGGATTTGGGGCTGACCGGCCTTGACCCTGACGACCCTGTGCCTGTTGGGGGGACTCTTTGTGGCATTGGGGAACAACCTGGGGTTGGAGGTGGGGTGGGGGAGGATGTGGAAGAGTTGGGGGGGAGGCCCACAGGGAAGCTAACAACTGAAGACTGCAAGAGCTTCATCTGGAACAACAACAGACCACAGCTGAGGTTTTGCTTAAAGGGGGGGAGGGTGAGAGACAGGAGGTGCCCTCTTCCCGTGCCAAGGAGATGTTACAAAAATGGAATGAGTTGCAGACATTTGTTGAAAGACACCACCCCCGAGCAAGCTGAAGTGAGCCTTCTGTGCAGCCACTTCAGTGACAGAGCCATTGCACTTCGGAAAAAATGTTGAAGGGTCGCCAGAAACAGAGGACTTGGGCAGTTACTTCACCAGGCAGGGGTCTGGGACTCTCGTTTTGGGCCTAGTGGCATTAAAAAACCAAAAAGGGGAAATAACCCCAGAGAGGGACTTGTTACCTGAAGTCCTTTTGGAGGGGTTTCCTTCCAACCACTAACTCCTGCCCCATCAAACTCTACCTTCCAGATGCCTGCAACTCTTCAATAAAGGTAAGTAAATGTATATATATACAGTGGTACCTCGATTCGATGGTCCCCAAAATCTCCTTTATGTAAGTTTATTTTTTAAATGCTTTTTAAGTATATTTTGGGGTGTAAAAGGACTAGTCTATTTTTTTCATTATTCCTTATGGGGATAAATTGTTTGGTAATGGCATTGAACAGCATTTCAACGAAAAAAAAGTTTCGGGGTACCACTGTATATTGTTTTTAATTTAGTATGTGAATATTTTTTTGTGGAACGGATTAATTGTATTTACATTTTTTTATGGGAAATAATGGTTGAATTTGTAAACTTCGGTTAAAATACTAGCTCCTGGAACGGATTAATTCGATACTGGGGGCCACTGTACTTGTCATCCCTGAAACCAGTCAAAATTATCTCTATTTCTGTAAATATATCCAATCTATTAAATGAGACTAAGAAAACGAGAATACAAGCATAAATACCATCAAAAACAGACTGCAAAGTGGGTGTTTTGAACCAAAAAAAAACGGTCAATTTTTTTTCCCCATTATGCACTGTGTGGTGCAGGATTTTTTTTTTACTCGCAACTGACCGCACCCGACCCATTCTTCACATCTAGGCCCCCCAGCCTGTTTCCCCTTGATTTGATGAGAATTTAGGCGATTAGTACCAATTTTAAAACCCTGGCGTAAAGTACTAAGCGGCCGAAACCCCCGAAAGGGTTAAACAATGTGTCTCCCCCCTTTCAAACCATGGTAATATGTTCAGGTTCCCTTTGCCCGAATGTATCCAGTTCCATCAAAAGATTCTTTATCTTCCACTGTTGTTGGATGTTATCCAAGCCCAATTTCAGTGCGTCCCTGTTTTAATAGTCTCACTGGTATTGCCAGTTTCCCGAGAAGACCTCTTCAAATCATTTTATCAATCCTTCACACACTTGTTTTTGTGGACTCTCCCTCCTCAGTCAAATTCCTTGTCCTTTACTGTTGCCCTTTTTTTCTGATGTGGCTGTGAAATAGTTTGAGTTCAGATTTTCATTCTCAAATTGTCTCGGCCCTCTCTTCTTACCCAGTCAATCTATTCACTTGTATGTGTTTGTGTATTCACCAAATTTTACTCACCTATTTTGTTTACAGGGGTCGAGTTTAGCCCCTACTCCACCCTCCAACTTGTCATTTGCTAGATTCACCCTTAGCCTCAAGGGCCCTATCATCCTGCCTCGAAGCCAAGTATAGAGCCTGCCTCCACTACTTCTTCACTGAGATCATTCCACTTTCGCCACCCTGGGACTGAAAATACTTCCTGACATCCCTGTTACCAGTTAATTGATTTAGTTGGACTTGAGTTCTGGAAATGGAAGTACAATGCCTGCACTTTAAAGGGGGGGGTCTGGGATAGTGACAGCTGGGAGGGACTATTCTCAGCTGTCGATCGAGTGCCTCTTCAAAGACAGTGATTATGTATGAGGTGGTGAAAGGTTAAAAGATGATAAAAAAAAAAAAAATCCCTGTTAAAATTTCTTTTTAACGGCTGTTTCCCAGGTTCCTGTTTCTTGCCTCTCAAACAGCCTGTTCCTATATGTCCTATCAATTCTCCTTAGTATTTTGATGTTTTTATCATGTCTTCCTGTTTCTTTTATCCCCAGTGTCGTTAGATTCAATTCCCATTAGCCTTCCTCATAGCTCATGCCTCAGGAAAAGCCATGTTGCATACTTTGCACTGTCTCCGTTTTTAACATGCTTCCTCAAGGGGGTTTCATATTGGTACTGCATACTCTAAGATGGGCCTGACATATGTTGTATAAAGTGTGCATTCACTTATAGTAGTTGTAGGGTCGAGTCCTGCTTCAACTTGCTACTTGGTAGATTCCTACCTGCCTCTTGTGCCCATTGTACCTCTCTTAAAGCTATGTATGGGCTTGCCTCCACCACTTTTGGGATCATTACATTTGTTGACCACTCTTGAGACGGGAAGAAATATTCCTGACATCCTGTGTTCATTTTTATTTTTAGTTTCCCAGATGTGCCCCCAGTACCTGTTTCTCACTTCTCAAACAGCCTGTGTGTACTCACCATTTGGTTTCTGGGTCGAGTCACAGCTCCTGGCCCCGCCCCTTTGTGTGTGTATTACCTATTTGTACTTGCCTATTCACAGTTACAGAGGTAGATTCTCGTTCCTGGGCCGGCCTCTCAACTTGCCACTTGCCGAGTTATTCCTATGTCTTGTGGCCCTGTCATACCTAATCTTAAAACTTGAATGGGAAAACCCTCTCCACTACTTCTTTTGAATGTCATTCAACTTTCTTACCACCATACTGAAGGAATGCTCCCTGCCATCCCTGTGACTCATCTGTTTTTTTTTCCCCCAAATGTGCCCTTGTGTACCTGTACCCTGCCTCTCAAACAGTCTATCCCTTTCACCCTCTTGGGTCCTCTGATATGACATAATTATGTTTCTTCTGGTTCTTCTATTCCATATGTGATGTTCAGTTCCTTTAGGCTTTTCATAGCTTCTCCCTTTACCTCTGGAGGTAGTCTCACATACCACTGCTCTTTCTCCAGTTTCTTAATTTGCTTTATCAGGGAAGGCTCTATGTTTGTGGTGAACACTCCTCGATAGGCCCAACATGTCATGTAAGTGTTGGGTGGGTATTAAGAGAGGGAGTAATGAATACACATGTTGGATGTTCTGGTAGTGTATATTGGAGAGTTGTGAGGAAAGAAGCCCAGGCCTAACCGTTGAGCTATGCCAAGATGGAGTGAGAAGGATGCCTGCGGGCAAGCGCCACATGCCCGGGGCCGACGCCGCAGCCGCTGAGCCTAGCTGAACAGGGGGGCCTATATGTAACAAGCTGGTATAACAAGTATATTCATAGGGATTCAGTAACACTATACATAAGGTCTTGAATGACTTAAGTTTCCTGAAAGCTATGAACTCGTAGAAAAACCAAAGAGCATTCACTGAATTGGTTGTTGGTTGTGTGCCTCCCAGTGACATTCTTGGCACTTTCTCCTTGAGTGAGGTTTCCAGCCTCTATCCTCCCAGTCTATGCTCAGTTTTTAGTCTCCTTGCTCCTTCCCTAAATTTTTGAGGCTGGATTCAAGGAGGCACTTGTTTGACCAATCCTGTAGAGTATCCAGCTCCATTTGTAGTCTTTCCTTGCCCTCATCAGTTTTTATTCTCCTCAATAATTTTGCCTTTTCTCTTTGTATGTCATTTACCTATAACAGAAATAATACTAGTCTAATAAAACTTTGTGATACCCCCACTTGTTAAATTTCCCTAATTTTTACATCATTTCTTGGACAATCATTTTTATCACCTCCCTTTTTGGTATTTTTGACCCCTGAAGCCTTCCTTTATTCCCCCGCCCTGGTTTTTGTTCAGTCTCTTGTAAATAAAATATAAAAACCTTTCTTTTTTCAAAAAATATGCAGTCCCCCCATCCCTCCCCCCTGCCTCACTTGTTCTTTAGAACCGTAGGTTGGAGGAAAAGCTATCTCAAAACCGGGTTTTTAGTTACTGTTCATAAAAATTTCTTTCTAAGTACTCCATAAATTTCCCCTGATTATCTTCTCCATTACCTTACATAGTATGCATGTCAGTGATACTGGTATGAAATTTTAATGTCTCCTGTCTCCTTTTTAAATTTCAACTCATGATTGACTTCAAATTCAAGTCTTGTATCCCTTTAAAAATAGGTTGGGCAAATACTTGAGGATAATGGTTTTTATTTGAGGGCCTGCAAAGATTCCCAGTAGGCCTGTATGTTCCCCCATTCTTATGTTTGATTTTTTATAATTTTTTTTTTAAACATTTGATAAAATTTGTAGGGTTTAAAATTTTTTCTAATACTTTTGCAGAATTTATAACATATTTTTTTTAAATCAAAAGGGGTTTTGAGTTAGCCTGTAAATAAAAATAAAATTTTTAGCCTTTAAACTGTTACCACCCAGCTCATTTTAAAACCTTTACTAGAATGATCTTTCTTTTGTGAAACATACATGGAACATGAAGCGGCACAAGCTGTGGGCCCGATTTTCATTTGTCAATTTACTTCATTTCAGTAACATTTGTTTACTTTTAAACATGTTCCAATAATGAATCACTTAGGGAAAGATAACAGATAAAGTGATGATCTTCATTATTTTTAGTCAAGTTAAATGCCATGCATTCCATGGCTTGGTTCACAGCACTTTTTCCCCGTTTTTGTGGTTATCCCCCCATGGGTGGGAAAAAATGGGCTGTTGCCCCACCTATTCCCTGTTCACCTGGGAAAATAGGTACCTGGGTGATCGCTGCTGGGGTACATCCTGGGGAACTACTGAAGGACCCCAATGGAAATAAAACAAAGTCCTTTATGACACACTGACTTTCTTGGGACTAACCCTCCCGGGTTAAAGATCCAAATAAAAACTTATCTTTAACCCGGGAAATCATATTATTATTATAAACAAAGGCCCAAAACCCCAGGGGGTTTTGCGCTGCGGTTATTTAGGGTGAGGGAGAGTGAGTTGAAAAGGGGGATTGACGTTGTGGGGTTAAGTGAATGCGGGGAAGTGGGGTGGAGGGGGCAAAAAGGGTAGTCAAAAGGGCTGAGGGAAGG
>WNWK01011486.1:0-64313 GCA_009830355.1 Cherax destructor
TTGAGGACGCATGCCTATCTGACATCACCCTGACGCCAAATGATTTCGAAAAGGCAAAAATGACATGCCCATGCACTCCGCCTCCAGGCCCAGACTCATGGAACTCCGTGTTCATCAAGAACTGCAAGGCCCCTATCACGTGCTTTTAACATCCTATGGAGAGGGAGCATGGACACTGGGGTCGTCCGCAGTTACTAAAAACAACAGACATAGCCCCACTCCACAAAGGCGGCAGTAAAGCAATAGCAAAGAACTACAGACCAATTGCGCTAACGTCCCATATCATAAAAATCTTTGAAAGGGTTCTAAGAAGCAAGATCGCCACTCATCTAGATACCCATCAATTACACAACCCAGGGCAGCACGGGTTTAGAGCAGGTCGCTCCAGTCTGTCCCAACTACTGGACCACTACGACAAGGTCCTGGATGCTCTAGAAGACAAACAGAATGCAGATGTTATATACACAGACTTTGCAAAAGCCTTTGACAAGTGTGACCATGGTGAATAGCACACAAAATGCGTGATAAAGGAATAACAGGAAAAGCTGGTAGATGGATCTATAATTTCCTAACAAGTAGAACACAAAGAGTAGTAGTCAACAGAGTAAAGTCTGAGGCAGCTAATGTGAAAAGCTCTGTTCCACAAGGCACAGTACTCGATCCCATCCTGTTCCTCATCCTCATATCGGACATAGACAGAGATATAAGCCACAGTGCTGTGTCTTCCTTTGCAGATGACACCCGAATCTGTATGACAGTGTCCACCGTTGAAGACACTGCAAGACTCCAAGCAGACATAAACCAAATCTTTAAATGGGCTGCAGAAAACAATATGAAGTTCAATGATGAGAAATTTCAATTACTCAGATACGTAAAACGTGAGGAAATTAAAATCTCATCGGAATTACAAAACTAATTCAAACCACACAATAGAGCGAAAAACTAATGTCAAAGACCTGGGAGTGATCATGTCAGAGGATCTCACCTTCAAGGACCATAACACCGTAGGAATCGCATCTTCTAGAAAAATGACAGGATGGATAATGAGAACCTTCAAAACCAGGGATGCAAAGCCCATGTTGACACTTTACAAATCGCTTGTTCTATCTAGGCTGGAATATTGCTGCACACTAACTGCACCTTTCAAGGCGGGTGAAATTGCTGACCTTGAAAATGTGCAGAGAACCTTCACCGCACGCATAACTGCGATAAACCACCTCAACTACTGGGAACGCTTGAAGTTTCTAAACCTGTACTCAATAGAACGCAGGCGGAAGATACATTATTATATCACGTGGAAAATTCTCGAGGGGTTAGTACCAAACTTGCACACGAAAATCACTCCCTACGAAAGCAAAAAGACTCGGCAGGCGATGTAACATCCCCCAATGAAAAGCAGGGTGCCACTAGCACGTTGAGGGACAACACAATAAGTGTCAGGGCCCCAAGATTGTTCAACTGCCTCCCAGCATACATCAGGGAGATTACCAACAAGCCCCTGGCTGTCTTCAAGCAGGCACTGGACAGGCACCTAAAGTCGGTACCTGACCAGCCAGGCTGTGGTTCGTACGTTGGACTGCGTGCGGCCAGCAGTAACAGCCTGGTTGATCAGGCTCTGGTCCACTGAGGCCTGGTCACAGACCGGGCCGCGGGGGCGTTGACCCCTGGAATTCTCTCCACGTCCAGGTAATATATTCACTATTATTCCAATCATGAATCTAAGGTTAAAAGGAGTGTTTTTTATTTGTAGCCCTGAATATTTTGATGATGACATAAATTAGATATTCAACATAGCTACTAAACTGAGATATCTGAGGAATTTTATTGAGGTGTTATTGGCAGCCAAGAAGACTTTCTACAGGATCGAACCTCAGGAAGTACCTTCCAGGAAAAATATACTGGTTTTTGTTTTACAATGAGACTTTGGCGAGCCTGCGTGATGCATTAAGAAAGCTCAGTATCAATATTGTCTTCAAGAACATCGAGATAGTGAAACAGAAGTTGAGTCAGAATGCACCATTATTGGTTGTGTTTACAACGTCAGATGCACACTCTAGATTAGATTAGATTAGATTAGCTCAATATCAGTACTCAGTAAGGACAGCTCAGGACTCAAACACAATCTATAATCACTTTAGTTACTTGCAATCATCTGCCGGGGTGGGCAGCAGCTCAGGATGCTATACAAAAATCTCCCTATTTCTCTTAATGCAGGAGTCCTCGTGAGGTTTGGTGATGTTAGACCAACATTCTTCTCACTTGTCCTTCATGTTTCGCCTGTCAGGAATTCCTTCCATCTGGGCCACAATACATAGGGAGGTATTAATATAATCTAAGTGAGGTAGGGGAGACTATACCGGTGTTAACGCTCATTTCTCTGGTTTCGTTGGGGTATTCTATGATGGACTGTTCCACACGTTCGCCCATCGGAGATTGCGTTCCACCTTCGGTAGTGCTATAGATATTAATAATAATAATAATAATAATAATAATATATTTCTACAAGTACATGTACAAGGTATATAGGCCTAGCTGACATCAATGACATACCTACTATATAGAAAGCCCCTTGTTATGCTGAAAATTTCAGGCAAATTAGTTCAATTTTGTCCCAGGATGCGACCCACACCAGTCCACTAACACCCAGGTACCCATTTTACTGATGGGTGAACATGGACAACAGGTATCTTATGGGAAAACGTAATAATATTTTCCAGCCGTTCCAGGGATTCGATTCCCAGACCTCAGTGTGAGCTGAGTGCGCTAGTTTAGGCCTTGCTTATGAGTACAGTTACACACATGAATACAAGTACAGTTATATAAGTTTACTGCTTACATAATAGCATATATGTGGGTTTCTTAGGATAGCCCATGGAAATCTGGTAAGAGTGATCATCGCCTCTGGGTTCCTAGTGTTAAGAAACAGTGCAATTGTCATGGTAAATTTGTTGGTAGTAGATAAATATCTACTGTACTGACACTTTCTGGAACACTCCGACGTGTGATAGTGTAGGTTGCCATCTAGTTAATCTGCCTCGCTTAATAATGCGATGCTATATAAAGCTTGAGGTTGGGGGTGTATCAACCACTTAGGTAAAATGATTCCATAAGACAACAGATGAGTTGATATCGATTAGATGCGATTTCAGTGCTGATTACTGCGGTTTTTACAGGGAATCTTATGGACACAGCCATCAGAGATACCTTAATATCAGTTTACCTTAATGTGGAAGCGTCGTGCTAGGCCCTTCAGGAGAAGTCTAAGCAGTTCCTTCTTATCATCAGGAGGATATTCAACTGAAGTGTCTAGCTCGTACACAGGGATCACATAGGCACATTTCCAGCATGGAGTCCCATCAGTCCCTCCAGAGAGGAACTTGGTGAGATTTGCAGACATATATGGCGGCGTTAACATATCAATATCGATGGTGAGGGAGTACTCACACTGACACGTCCTTCTGGCCAAGTTCCTCATCAAGTTCTGTGGATAGCGTCGTTCCCTCGTCTCATTCTCGTCCCTAAGACGCATTAAGATCTTGTTGGATTCCTCGGGATCGTCACAGCTGAGATCAAGCAACTCTGGGTTTGGCGATGACCGGGGAGGCCGTGTTCTGGGGTGCACCAAGTGGAATGATACTTTTTCTTGAACGTTGGGAAAGCAACGTCGCAGGTAGGATACCATGGCAGCCGCCACTGCATACTCGGAACCCGGCACAAAGATTGCCACAGACATGGGTCCTGTCCAGGTCTCCGCTTGCCACGCCACCCAAAATAGTCGCTCGACAGAGGCCTGTGTTGCCAAGCACACATGGAACTCAGCAGTAATTACGTCCCATCCTTGTGCCGGCCACACGAAAGCATGAGTAGTGTAGTTCCCAGAGGCGTCCAGTACTCCGAACACTGCAGGCAGTACTCCGAACACTGTGGACAGCTCTCCGCCAGTACCCAGTGGAGATGTCGACTGTGAACCAAAAAAAAAAAAATGTACCGTATCACTGTTACAAACATTGAAGAATGTGTCATTTATAAGTTCTTACCTATTGCGATGGAGTTAATTTTATCTGCAATCTTTATCAAAAGTCTATCTAGCAAAATTCTATCTAGCAATTTACTTTATCTGAACTTGAGATAGGCCTAAAGTTAAAAGGAGTTAAGAAAGAAAAACAATGAAGATTAAATGATAAATAATGTGGTACAAAATATTAATAATAATACCACACAAATCAGATCCCAAGTAACATGTGGCGTTATGACAAGGAGCGGAGTTTGGTGTGCCTGGTTGTCCAGGGCCACTGGTGTAAACTGCTGCCTCGACACATTATAAGAATATTGCAATACCATGTGTTGACATTTGGGTCCACTTCTATAGCCATAATGACATGAATGGGGCTCATTTATAAAGATCAGGGATAACCATATGAAAGAGAGGAATTTGGAACTATACAACTAGGCAGTGTGATTTCATAGATTTGTGATATTGCTGACTTTGGGGATGGCAGTTGCCAGTTATCGATTAACACCAGTAATGGTGATTCAGTGGCACTAGGTTGTAGCAGCAGCAGCAGAGATAATGAAATAGCAGGATAGAAATGAGACAGGAAAACACGCACCAGTAGGGAATGCAATAGGGAACACAATCACAAAAACCAAGGCAAACAGAAACCAGGCCTATGCAAATATTATGCACTTGGTATCTGCAGGCATGGACTATCTGGGAAAACAGATGGAACATACAACTTTGACCACCCCAGAAAATGCCGTGCCCATATGACAACAGGAAAATGCAACCTCCCGTCCTGTAAGCTTTTCCACCCTGAAATGTGCCACTCATCAGTTCAGGAAAGACAGTGCTATAACCTATATTGCCAGGCATACTACCTAAAGGGTACAAGACGACACAGAACATCCAGACCATGGCAAAACCTGGGTAGCCATAGCCACTCCAGAGAGAGAGGTTTTTTAGCGCCAGGAAGGAAAAAAAGCTGGCAGGAAATGACAGAAATCATACACCAACTACAATCATTTCTGGAGTGGAACCACAGTCAATGGCCTCCACTCCAGAACAACAGATATTAGTGCCAGGAGAAAAGACCCCACCCCCATACCACCAATACCACCAGTTCGACGACATTCATCTTTGCAAATATACAGGGTCTAAAGCCAGCGACAGACAACAAAATACCTTTCATCCGTGGACTGCTTACAGAGTCAAATGCAATGTTTGTGGCTTTCACAGAGACCCACATAAAGGATCACTTGGACAATGAAATATGGATCCCGAGCTACAACCTATACAGATGTGACAAAGTGAATAAGCAAAAGGAGGGCGTTGGCCTGTATATCACAGAGTCACTTATATGCTCAGAACTACTAAATGCCTCAAATGATGTAGTTGAAGTTTTAGCAATAACGATCGAGAATCAAAACCTGGTCATCGTGGTTGTATACAAGCCTCCGGATGCAACGTCCCAACAATTCCAGGAACAGCTTCTGAAAATTGACCACTGTCTGGAAAACCTTCCAGCTCCTGCCCCCAACATCTTGCTCCTGGGGGATTTCAACCTAAGGCACCTAAAATGGAGGAATATTGCAAATAATGTGGTAGCAGAGATAACACCAGGAGGCAGCTCAGATGAAAACTCGCACACACATGAACTTTTAAATCTCTGCACCAAATTCACCTTAAACGCTGGACCTCATCTTCACTAACAATGATGATCTGATACGAAATGTCATCATATCAAAAACAATATACTCAGATCACAACATAATAGAGGTCCAGACATGCATGCGGGGAGCCCCAGATCAACAAAATGTGATCAGCCGTGAGGGAGCTTTCTCCAAATTCAACTTCAATAACAAAAACATAAGGTGGGACCAAGTAAACCAAGTCCTAAATGATATAAACTGGGAAGATAGCCTAAGCATCACGGATCCCAACCTATGTCTAGAACATGCCAAAAGCCCCTTATATGCAGAGCATTATGGGCAAACTTAAAATTAACTTACAACTAATTGGTAAAAATTATAGGAAAAGGAAAAGGATGAGAAAATGTAAACTAGAAAGAGAAAGGCACTCCTGATACAGGCGAAGGCAAAGAATAACAGAGTGGCTACAGGAGGCCAATATATCTGAAATACGTAGGGAGACACTGGTCAGAGAAATAGCAAACATCGAACTAAAACTAAAGGAATCTTACAGGAATCAAGAAACGAAGGAAGAACTAAAAGCCATAAATGAAATTGAAAGAAACCCAAAGTATTTCTTTTCTTATGCCAAATCAAAGTCGAGAACAACAACCAGTATTGGGCCCCTACTTAAACGGGATGGGTCCTACACAGATGACAGCAAGGAAATGAGTGAGCTACTTAAGTCCCAGTATGACTCGGTGTTTAGTAAGCCGCTAACCAGACTGAGAGTCGAAGACCTAAATGAATTTTTTATGAGAGTGCCACAGAACTTGATAGACGTAAACCTATCTGACATTATCCTGACGCCAAATGACTTCGAAAATGCGATAATTGACATGCACATGTACTCCGCTCCAGACCCAGACTCATGGAACTCCGTGTTCCTCAAGAACTGCAAGGAGCCCCTGTCATGTGCTTTTAACATCCTATGGAGAGGGAGCATGGACACTGGGGTCGTCCCGCAGCTACTAAAAACAACAGACATAGCCCCACTCCACAAAGGCGGCAGTAAAGCAATAGCAAAGAACTACAGACCAATAGCGCTAACGTCCCATATCATAAAAATCTTTGAAAGGGTTCTAAGAAGCAAGATCACCACTCATCTAGATACCCATCAATTACACAACCCAGGGCAGCATGGGCTTAGAGCAGGTCGCTCCTGTCTGTCCCAACTACTGGACCACTACGACAAGGTCCTGGATGCTCTAGAAGATAAACAGAATGCAGATGTTATATACACAGGCTTTGCAAAAGCCTTTGGCAAGTGTGACCATGGTGTGATAGCACACAAAATGCGTGATAAAGGAATAACAGGAAAAGTTGGTAGATGGATCTATAATTTCCTAACAAATAGAACACAAAGAGTAGTAGTGAACAGAGTAAAGTCTGAGGCGGCTACAGTGAAAAGCTCTGTTCCACAAGGCACAGTACTCGCTCCCATCCTGTTCCTCATCCTCATATCGGACATAGACAGGGATATAAGCCACAGTGCCGTGTCTTCCTTTGCAGATGACACCCGAATCTGTATGACAGTGTCCACCGTTGAAGACACTGCAAGACTCCAAGCAGACATCAACCAAATCTTTAAATGGGCTGCAGAAAACAATATGAAGTTCAATGATGAGAAATTTCAATTTCTCCGATATGGAAAACGTGAAGAAATTAAAATATCATCGGAGTATAAAACAAATTCCAACCAAAAAATAGAGCGAAAAACTAATGTCAAAAACCTGGGAGTGATCATGTCAGAGGATCTTACGTCACTGTAGCAATCGCATCTGCTGGAAAAATGACAGGATGGATAATGAGAACCTTCGAAACCAGGGATGCCAAGCCCATGATAACACTTTTCAGGTCGCTTGTTCTATCTAGGCTGGAATATTGCTGTACACTAACTGCACCTTTCAAGGCAGGTGAAATTGCTGACCTAGAAAATGTACAGAGAACCTTCACGGCACGTATAAGTGCGATAAACCACCTCAATTACTGGGAACGCTTAAGTTTCTAAACCTGTACTCCCTAGAATGCAGGCGGGAGAAATACATTATTATATACACATGGAAAATTCTCGAGGGATTAGTACCAAACTTACACACGAAAATCACTCCCTACGAAAGCAAAAGACTCGGCAGGCGATGTAACATCCCCCCATTGAAAAGCAGGGGTGCCACTAGCACGTTGAGAGACAACACAGTAAGTTTCAGGGGCCCAAGACTGTTCATCTGCCTCCCATCTTACATAAGGGGGATTACCAATAGACCCCTGGCTGTCTTCAAGCAGGCACTGGACAGGCACCTAAAGTCGGTACCTGACCAGCCAGGCTGTGGTTCGTACGTTGTACTGCGTGCGGACAGCAGTAACAGCCTGGTTGATCAGGCCCTGATCCACCATGAGGCTTGGTCACAGACCGGGCCGCAGGGGCGTTGACCCCTGGAACTCTCTCCAGGTAAACTTATCTGGGTACTTACTCAACGAGTAAGTACCCAGTACCAGTATCACTGAATGCACATTCCTTGTACATTATTGGGGCAGAGTTGTGAAGGTTCTTACCACATCCTCCAGCCCGGAGATGAAAAATATCTGCAACCTGCCCTCCACACACTGCCCCCATGTGTAAACTAGAGGTAACAATTCAGGTAGACAGAAATAGGATGGCAGGTTTCTGGGCTAAGTTCCATAATTGACTTGACTGGATAACTAACCTAATCAGGTATAACCCCTTTATTCTACACAACAGCACTTCCTCAAGGCTAGGAAAGCTTATATTGCACCTCCTCAAGGCTAGGATAGCTTATATTGCAACTCCTCAAGGCTAGGAAAGCTTATATTGCACCTCCTCAAGGCTAGGAAAACTTATATTGCACCTCCTCAAGGCTAGGATAGCTTATATTGCACCTCCTCAAGGCTAGGAAAACTTATATTGCACCTCCTCAAGGCTAGGATAGCTTATATTGCACATCCTCAAGGCTAGGATAGCTTATATTGCACCTCCTCAAGGCTAGGAAAACTTATATTGCACCTCCTCAAGGCTAGGATATCTTATATTGCACCTCCTCAAGGCTAGGAAAACTTATATTGCACCTCCTCAAGGCTAGGATAGCTTATATTGCACATCCTCAAGGCTAGGATAGCTTATATTGCACCTCCTCAAGGCTAGGAAAACTTATATTGCACCTCCTCAAGGCTAGGAAAGCTTATATTGCACCTCCTCAAGGCTAGGAAAGCTTATATTGCACCTCCTCAAGGCTAGGAAAGCTTATATTGCACCTCATCAAGGCTAGGATAGCTTATATTGCACCTCCTCAAGGCTAGGAAAGCTTATATTGCACCTCCTCAAGGCTAGGAAAACTTATATTGCACCTCCTCAAGGCTAGGATAGCTTATATTGCACCTCCTCAAAGCTAGGATAGCTTATATTGCACATCCTCAAGGCTAGGAAAACTTATATTGCACCTCCTCAAGGCTAGGAAAACCTATATTGCACATCCTCAAGGCTAGGAAAACTTATATTGCACCTCCTCAAGGCTAGGAAAGCTTATATTGCACCTCCTCAGGGCTAGGAAAGCTTATATTGCACCTCCTCAAGGCTAGGAAAGCTTATATTGCACCTCCTCAAGGCTAGGATAGCTTATATTGCACATCCTCAAGGCTAGGATAGCTTATATTGCACCTCCTCAAGGCTAGGAAAACTTATATTGCACCTCCTCAAGGCTAGGAAAGCTTATATTGCACCTCCTCAAGGCTAGGAAAGCTTATATTGCACCTCCTCAAGGCTAGGAAAGCTTATATTGCACCTCCTCAAGGCTAGGATAGCTTATATTGGTCGTAGTTGTCAGTCGTTTGGGAGTTACCAGCAGTTAACAATGAACTAGTGGATAACCAGAGTTCCTCCCTCAGCAACAACAGTAAGGCATACCTTTACCTTTGATATACCTTTGAAGAGTTTCGAGAGTATCTACTCTCTGAGCCCGGCCATGGGCCAGGCTCGTCTGGTGCTTGCCTGGTCAACCAGGCTGTTGCTGCTGGAGGCCCGCTGCCCCACATATCCATCACAGCCTGGTTGATCTGGCACCCGATGAAGATACTTGTCCAGTTTCCTCTTGAAGGCTTCTACACTGGTTCCAGCCGTGTTTCGGATATCTTCTGGTAAGATGTTGAATAGTCTGGGACCCCGGATGTTAATACAGTGCTCCCGTATTGTCCCCACCGCACCCCTGCTCCTCACTGGGTTTATTTTACACTTTCTCCCATATCTCTCACTCCAGTATGTTGTTATGGTAGTGTGCAGATTTGGGACCAGGCCCTCAAGTACTTTCCAAGTATATATTACCATGTATCTCTCTCTCCTCCGCTTCAATGAGTACATGTTCAAGACTTGAAGGCGTTCCCAATAATTTAGATGTTTCAATGACTCAATGTGAGCCGTAAACGATCTCTGAATTTGTTCCAGCTCTGCTATTTCTCCTGCCCTGAACGGGGCCGTCAGCACTGAGCAGTATTCTAAGTGAGGGAGCACTAGCGATTTGAATAGTGTCACCATCGGCATTATTTCCCTTGTTTTGAAAGTTCTCAATACTCACTCCGTCATCTTCCTGGCTGTTGTGATCTTTGTCTTGTTATGGTCTTTAAAAGACAGATCAGCAGACATAATTATTCCCAAGTCCTTTACGTGTTCCTTTCGTTCTATGTGGTGACCCTCTTCCGTTTTGTATATGGTGTTCCTTTTGAGTTCTTCATTTTTTCCATACCTAAGCAGCTGAAACTTATCACCATTGAACGTCATGTTGTTCTCCACTGCCCACTGGAAGACCCTGCTTATGTCCTGTAATTTTTCAGTGTCTTCTACCGTAGTGACTTTCATGCTTATTTTAGTGTTATCTGCAAATGATGATACAAAAGTGTGCTGGGTGTTTTTATCTATGTCTGCTATGAGGATGAGAAACAGCAGAGGTGCCAGGACAGTGCCTTGGGGCACTGAGCTTTTGACCTCGCTGATGCTGGATCTTGCCCTGTTCACTACTACTTTTTGTGTTCTGTGCGTTAGGAACTCAAATATCCCTCTGCCTACCTTCCCAGTAATGCCTATGACCCTCATTTTGTGCGTTATCACTCCATGATCGCATTTGTCAAACGCCTTTGCAAAATCTGTGTAAATCACATCTGCCTTTTGGTCGTCCTCCAATGCCTCCGTAATTCTGTCATAATGGTTCAGCAGCTGTGACAGGCATGATCGTCCCGCTCTAAAGCCATGCTGGTTCGGGTTATGTTGGTTGTTATTGCGACCCCAGAATGGGCCCCAATGTATATACCTATGTATGATATATTTCATGTATATTTCCATTTTCTATAATTTTATATTGCTGATATTCTCGGTAATAGCTAAATCGTTAATATCGTGCTTTATACTATTATTGTACTTATATTTGACTTAGCTATGTTCATTAGGTAGGATGCAACATTATAAATTGTGCTCATGTTTGTAGTAGCTGCCTTGGAGTTGGCAAGCTACCGTTTATGACACCACGCTAGTTATACTGCCGGCGTCTAGTTGCTGGGAGGAGTCACGTGATTCCACCTGAGGTGGGTGGCTGCTGCTCCTTCCTCGAGAGCACTACGCAGCTGGACATCGTTGAGTCAACACCTCTCTCCTGTCTCTACTTGTTTTCTCGCCATTTAGACTTTGTTTGGGTAGAGTATGTGTTCGGTGGTGAGACGAAACATACTTCTCAGGACTCTTGTGTAACTCTGTTCACAGAGGATAGACTAGACAGTGATTTTCGACGTTTTTCTGGGTTGTGTGTCACATTGACACTCTGAGACAACTCAGGTCTCTAGCTACAGCTCCTGACCTAATTCGATAAGGCATCTGTGCACCGCCACAGTTTGGGATTGTTTATGCTGAACCTATCTTCAGTAGAAAGGGAGTTTTGTGACTGTTTTGGAGGATCTATTGATGGTCCCCAGTTAGGGTCGATTTTCTATCTCCTGGTTCCTGACGCTTTGTTGCTGCTGCTGCTTGTTATTTTGCTGTTCTGCGAATTGGTCGTTTTACTGGTCAATCAAGTTCAGTCGGACACTGGTTGAGTCGAGTCTAAGAGTTACCTGGAGATCACTCATACACACATATATTCTTATTTGCATATATCTTTATTATTGTAATTACTGACATTGTACCTGATGGTACTTCAGAGTCATTTGGATATATGTGCCCTCAGCACAGCCTTATGGTATATGAGAGAAGTGTAGGAGCTAACCTCCTAATTAACCTCCTAATGCATTACTTAATGAACATCCTGATCATATGTACATTTATTTACTTTGAAACCCTAGACACTAACTTTGTTAATAAACATATGAAATCTTATGCTTTGGTTAGTACCCTACCAGTTGTAATCCTCATGGAAACTATTGAATATATCGGATAACTGGACCAGGATACTGACTTTGTTGCAAAAGCCCAGTAACAGGCTGGATGCTAGAAGGGCTATCCTTTCTAGTGTTCACTGGAGATGTCTATTACTAATAGATATCTAAAAGGACACAAATGCAACTAATGTGACATTTTATTGTGGCAACGTTTCGCTCTCCAGGAGCTTTTTCAAGCTTTCGGCTTGAAAAAGCTCCTGGAGAGCGAAACGTTGCCACAATAAAATGTCACATTAGTTGCATTTGTGTCCTTTTACTTAACATATTGTCGGTAATTCTACCAATATTATTACACTAATAGATATCGTGTCATTTTGTAACAGTTGTGCTGGTCCATGAAGTTTGTAATCTGCCGTCTCATCACTCTTTCAAAGATTTTTATGATGTGAGAAGTGAGGGCTACTGGTCTGTAATTTTTAGCTAGTGCTCTACTACCTCCCTTATACAAAGGAGCTGTGTCTGCACTCTTTAAGGCCTCCGGTATTTCACTTAGATCTTAGCTCTTTCTCCACAGAATACTAAGGGCTCTTGCTAATGGTACTTTGCACTGCTTTATAAATAAAGCATTCCATGAATCTGGTCCAGGTGCTGAGTGAGTGGGCATGTTGTCCATTTCTTTTTCGAAATCTATGGGATTTGTACTAATGTCATTTAGGTGGTCTGCGTGGCCTTCTGCTGGAGTGAAAAATATTTCTGCATTTTCTACCTTGCTGTCATTTAGTGGGTTGCTGAACACTGACTCATACTGTTCTTTTAGGATTTCACTCATTTCCTGTTCATCGTCAGTATACGAATCTCCTCTCAATAATGGTTCAATTCTACAAGTAGTTCTTAGCTTGGATTTTGCATAGGAATAGAAATATTTTGGGTTTCTTGCAATATCCTGTATGGCTCTTTGTTCCCTTTGTACTTCTTCTGTCAGGTATGACATCTTAAGTTTTTGCTCTAGTTCAGTGATCTCTCGGTTAAGGCTATCTCTCCTCTGTTGCAACATATTTGTGTTTTTCAGTAATTCAGTAACCCGTTTTCTTCTCCTGTACCATCTACTACGCTCTCTATATCTGATCTTCTTCTGGGTTTCCTCAATGGTACGTGTTTCATACATACCTTGTATGCTTCTGTATTCAGCTTCTCTAGGCACTGGTGGGGATTTAGGATGCTCATGTCTGATTCCCATGATATGTCTGATAGCTCTTGGTTTATTCTTTCCCAGTCAATTCTATGGTTATTAAAATTAAACTTACTGAACATCCCGTCTCTAACATTAGTGTCGCAGTTACCTAACCCTGAGTTAATACTCGTTTGAACTTCTATGATGTTATGGTCAGAGTATATTGTTTTTGTAACTTTTATGTCTCTGATTAATTCCTCGTTGTTTGTGAATATTTCGTAATGAGTGACAATCATGTACTCACCCAATTGTTCTCAACCATTTGTGGTTCCAGAGATCGTGTCACAGTCCCTGGCCCCACCTCTTCGCTGATCGCTACTAGATCCACTCTCTCCCAGCTCCAAGAGCTTTATCGTACCTCTTCTTAAAGCTGAATATGGACCCTGTCTCCTCCACTTCATCACTCTCCAGATTGTTCCACTTCCTGACAACTCTGTGACTGAAGAAATACTTCCTAACATCTCTGTGACTCATCTGAATCTTCAACTTCCAGTGGTGTTCCCTTGTTGTTGTGTCCCATCTGTGAAACATTCTGTCCCTATCAACCTTGTCAGCTTCTCTCAGTACTTTATATGTCGTGATCATGTTCCCACTATCCTTCAGGTTGATTTCCCTTAACCTCTCTTCGAAGGACATACCCCTTAGCTCCTGGACTAGTCTTGTTGCCAGCCTTTGCATTTTCTCTAATTTCTTAATGTGTTTTTATAAAGATGTGGGTTCCATACTGGTGCTACATATACTCCAGAATGGGACTGAAATTCGCTGTATACAATGTCTTGAATGACTTCTTGCTCAGGTGTCGAAACGCTGTTCTTTGGTTTGCCAGGCGCCCATATGCTGCAGCAGTTACTTGGTTGATGTTTACCTCAAGAGATGTGCCCGGTATTATACTCACCCTAAGATCCTTTTCCTTGAGTGAGGTCTGTAGCCTTTGGCCCCCTAGCGTGTACTCCGTCTGCAGCCTTCTTTGACCTTCCCCAATCTTCATGACTTTGCACTTGGTGGGGTTGAACTCCAGGAGCCAATTGTTGGACCAGAATTGCAGCCTATCCAGATCCCTTTGTAGTTCTATCTGATTATCGCCTTAGGAGTGACCATTTTATTATGATATTAAATGGTGCTATGGGAGTGAAGTGACATTGTTGTGAATAAATGAGTCGATGCAGCAGTGACAATTAGTAACAGTGGCATGAGAAACTGCAACAGTGAATATTAGTAACAGTGGCATGAGTTACTTCAACGGTATAGTAGTAGTGATAATCCGTGACATGTTATCGTAACTACTTCAGTGCGACAGTCACAATTAGTGATAATGATATGAATAGCAGCAACAGAGCAACAGTGATAATTAGTGATAGAGACATGAGTAATTGCAATAGCATAACTGTCATAATTCATAGTGTTGTGAGTCTCTGCAACATAGCAATAGTGACAATTATCAGAATAATGTTGCGAGTCACTGCAACAGTGACTTTATTTATAATTACTCTAAAATGTTGTAATAAAGAGGATTTTGTCTAAATTACGTATATGTATAATTTCAACAATATACTGTGTCCTCTCTCGGTGGGCAGTAAAGTTGCCACTGTGTATTTTGAAGTGTGTATGTATGTCTGAGCTTGCCATCCTCCCACACACCCCTCAACAAACCCTATTCCTTCGGGGATGGATCCCAGTAATAACACGAAGGAGAAGCTGTGGCAGTGATTAGGAAAAATTGCTCAGGGAAGTTACCATAGTAGAAGTGAAAGACTTACCATTGAGAGGTTACTCTGCTCTGAGGGGAGAGTGAGGTGGTACTTATGTCTATAAGAACCCCTTGTGAAAGCAGCCAGGTTCATCAGGATTCCCAGACCTGCGTTCAAGACCACTATCAGCAAATTCACCAGTAGGAACATCCGACGTCCGCCCATCTGCGGGAATGCAAATCTGTAATATACTTTTTTGGTATATAGCTATTATAATATGCCACAGTGATGAACTATCAGAACAAACAGCAAAGCAACGTCATGGTTTGATAAGCATGGCAACTACTTCCTCAGAAGATGTGCTTGATAACTTACGAAAAGATCATTTTTCTACGTTTGTTTTATTATCTAAAACTACGAAGCATTGCCACAATAACCTGTGGTGCATATTATATCATCTACAGCACTGTAGATCAAGGTTCACATACAAAGTAAAGAAGTGAACCACTTACTCCTATCACCATATAGTAAAAACCACTTTTAAAACCTACCCATTCTGGTCAAACCACTTTCAAAACCCACCCATTCTGGTCAAACCACTTTCAAAACCTACCCATTCTGGTCAAACCACTTTTAAAACCTACCCATTCTGGTCAAACCACTTTCAAAACCTACCCATTCTGATCAAACCACTTTCAAAACCTACCCATTTTGGGCAAACCACTTTTAAAACCTACCCATTCTGGTCAAACCACTTTTAAAACCTACCTATTCTGATCAAACCACTTTCAAAACCTACCCATTTTGGGCAAACCACTTTTAAAACCTTCCCATTCTGGTCAAACCACTTTTAAAACCTACCCATTCTGGTCAAACCACTTTCAAAACCTACCCATTTTGGGCAAACCACTTTTAAAACCTTCCCATTCTGGTCAAACCACTTTTAAAACCTACCTATTCTGATCAAACCACTTTCAAAACCTACCCATTTTGGGCAAACCACTTTTAAAACCTTCCCATTCTGGTCAAACCACTTTTAAAACCTACCCATTCTGGTCAAACCACTTTCAAAACCTACCCATTTTGGGCAAACCACTTTTAAAACCTTCCCATTCTGGTCAAACCACTTTTAAAACCTACCTATTCTGATCAAACCACTTTCAAAACCTACCCATTTTGGGCAAACCACTTTTAAAACCTTCCCATTCTGGTCAAACCACTTTTAAAACCTACCCATTCTGGTCAAACCACTTTCAAAACCTACCCATTCTGGTCAAACCACTTTTAAAACTACCCAATATTTTCATACCTCTCTCTTCAAGTCTACCCACAACATTTTGTCTCATATCGACACCAATCCTTTCCCCTCCCCATTTTTGACATCGATCTTATTGCTAATAAAAAAAACGTTGTTAAAGTGTTCTAAATCATAATTCAAAATTAGCAAAAGAAAAAGAAATGTTGGTATTTAACGTCCGATATCACATTCTAATTGCCTATTTGTCTGATCTGAGATTATCCCAGGAGATATATAGAGTTATATTAAATATTAATGCACTTTACAGTGTCTCCTTCGATGCTGAGACGATATACGTATTAAGCTCCAACCTTCTGTATTCTGTATATATCATTGTCTTAACCGTATTGTTATTTTGATCTGTAAAAAAGGTTTAGAAAGACAAGTAAGCAAAGACAAGGACATATTTATTAAAAAACGTTTCGGTCCTGTGACCTTGATCAAGGTTGATGGACTGATACATCATCCTTATTTTATTTCTACTGCTCCCATTGTATTGGACTGAAGAAGCCTACTGTATAGATGGTTCGCTTCAGCACTAAGGACACCCAGCTGTTGCACGTGTGTCTGGTCTTCAACTTCTCGATATTCTATACCATTTTTAACAATACTTCAATCAATGGTTTAGAAATACACGTAAGCAAACACTAGGACATATTAATATGTTCTAGTGTTGCTTAAGTGTATTTCTAAACCAATTTGTGGGTATCTATTACCAAGGTTTATACCATACTTCAATCATGTCTTCCCTCATTCTTCATCTTTCAGGAGAATGTAATTTAAGAGATTTCAATCTTTCTTCGTAAGGAAGATTTCTAAGGCTGTGTATTGATTTTGTCATTCTTCGCAGAATGTTTTCTTTCGAATTTTTATCAGAGACCAGAACCGTGCTGCATAATCTAGGTGAGGCCTTACTTCTTGATTTAAATCTCAGTAATCTGTTTGCCTTATTACGCACGCTTAGGCCTTGTTATCATGGTTTCAGGTTGCTGTATACCATAACCGCCAAGTTCTTTTCGCAGTCTGTATGGCTAAGTTCTACATTACTTAGTTTATAAGTGCTTGGGTTATTGACCTTCCCGAGCTTCAGAACTTTGCATTTATCTACATTGAACTGCATCTGCCGCTTTCCTGACCACGACATGAGTTTGGCTAAAGACTCCTGAAGTTCAATGACATCTTCCTCTGAATCAATTATCCTACCTATCTTCGTGTCATCGGGCGAATTTGCTCATATCACTAGTTATTCCCTCGTCAAGGTCATTAATGTATACTATAAAACGCAATGGGCCTAAAACTGGTCCCTGTGGAACGCCACTTGTTACATATCCCCACTCGGATTTTACCCCTTTATGCGCTCTCTGCTTCCTGTTGGTGAGGTATGACTCGATCCATGACAGCACTTTTTCCCCAGTGCCATGAGCTGCCACAGTGCTTGGTACGGCACTCTATCAAAAGCTTTACTAAAATCAAAATAATATCGAATTCTTCATCGTGATCAACAGCCTCAGTTATGCAAATAAGTATACAAAATATGATATAAGGCTTAATGACAGTAGTTTGTTGGACTGTATATTAATAATAATAATAATAATAATATCTTTATTTACTACAAGTACATGTACAAGGTATACAGACCATAGCTGACATCAATGACATACTACTATATAGAAAGCCCCTTGTTATGCTGAGCATTTCCCGCAAATTAGGTCCCTGTCCCAGGATGCGACCCGCACTAGTCTACTAACTCCTAGATTACCCATTTTACTGATGGGTGAACATCGACAACAGGTGTAAAGAAACACGCCCAATGTTTCTACCCTCGCTGGGAATCGAACGCAGACCCTCGCCGTGTGAAGCGAGATCTTTAGCGACCAGGCCACGGGGCATAAAATACTGTGTACGTTTATAGAAGGACCACAGATGTATCATCATTTTTAAGTAATGGCCACAGTGAGAGTAAAAGGTGAGTGGGATACAAGGAGAATATCATTAACAAGTAAGAATGATGTGAAGGTTTATAAAGTAACTGAGGAGACATTTATGGTAAGACATAAACAACTATTGGAAGAAAGATGGGCTAGTGAGAGTATAGACGATGATGTTGAAGATGCATAGGGCAGTGTTAGTTAGGAGAGAAGATGAGGTAAAGAGAGTAATAAGAGAGAAAAAGTTAGCATTAAAAACGTTTCTACAAAGAAGAACTGATACAAAGAGGGAGGAGTATATGGAGAGAAAAATAGAGGTTAAGAGAGTAGTGAAGAAATGTAGAAGGAGAGCAAATAAGAGAGTGGATTAGATGTCATTAACGAATTTTGCTGAGAGTAAGAAAAAGGTTTGGAGTGAGATTAATAAGTTGAGAAAGTCTACGGAACGAATGGATTTCACAATTAAAAATAGAAGTGGAGAATTAGGTGTATCGGGAAGATGGAGGGCATATTTTGAGGAACTGTTAAATGTTTCTTCCCTTGCAGGGAATCGAACCCTGACACTCACCATGTGAAACGAGAGCTTTTGCCACCAGTCTACAGGCCACGGGCCCCTCATCAAACACTAGTAGAGTTTTGAGGAAATGGGAGGAATGGACAGAGGAAACAGATGACTATATTGAAGGAACACTTCGGAATGGAGGTCCAAAGGCGATGATAGCAGTGATGCACAACCCACCACTGAACAGCAGGAGGCCAAGACAGGAGCATGATGAGAGCAATAGAGCAATGGCGAATACACTAGCCGAGATGGCCTGAAGGACCCTCTTGGGTAGTACAAAGTTACTCGTCATTGGGGATTTCAATCACAACATTGACTGGGAAAACCTAGAGCCACATGGGGACAAGAAACATGGAGGAAAACTTCATGCACTAACATATTAGAAAAACAACCAGAGAGAGAGAGGAGATGAGAGGACGTTCCAGCAAGGTTGGACCTCGTATTCACCTTGAACAGTTCAGACATAGGAGATATTACACATGAAAGGCCCCTTGGTGCTATTGACCACATGGTCCTAAGTTTCGAGTACCTTGTAGAGTTAACAGTCTAGAATGAAGCAGCACAAGAAGAACAGAAGAAGCCAAACTTCAAAAAAGGGGACAACACAGGTATAAAGCGATACCTACATAACAAGGGGTAACAGAAAAAAATGAAAAGACCAGAGTGAACCCGTCGTTTACCTGGAGGTAAAATATAGAAGGCAAAGGACTCAAGAAAACAAGGAGTTGAACAGAAGAACCAGAAACGAACATGCGTGGCTAAAGAGAGAGCGCCAGCACCAGTATGAGAATGACAGCATCAAAAACCAAATCTGACCCAAAGTTGTTAAACAGTCACATTGGAAGGAAAACAACAGTCAAGGACCAGGTAATCAAGCTCAAGGACCAGGTAATCAGGCTCAAGAACCAGGTAATCAGGCTCAAGGACCAGGTAATCAGGCTCAAGGACCAGGTAATCAGGCTCAAGGTCCAGGTAATCAGGCTCAAGGACCAGGTAATCAGGCTCAAGGACCAGGTAATCAGGTTCAAGGACCAGGTAATCAGGCTGAGGTAGAAGGACGGTAGCTCACAAAGAGTGATTAGGAAGTATGTGAAGAGCTTAACACAAAATTTTGAGAAGTATTGACAGTGGAGACAGACATGCTTCCAGCAGGACACCCTGCACATAATGAAGGAGGAGGTGAAGAAACTGCTAGGTGAGTTAGATACCCCGAAGGCAGTCGGCCCAGATAGCATCTCTCCATGTGAGGGAAAAGTTCAATAGATAGGAGTAACAAAAGCGTGAATGTATGGTGATGGTTTGTTTGGCAGTGTGTTAAGGTAGGGTGAGTGTCTTAACCCCCCCTTTCTCCACCCAGTGAGAGGTGACGTGCGAGGCTCTGACCAAGGGGATAATCACTTGACTAGAAGCTCCCAACACCTCTGTAAGTATTCGCCACTGCTCCTGTCTTAATTTGAATTGTTTTGTCTAAGAGCTTCACTCTTTATGTTTAATTTTGAGACTTAGTTATTCCTGTCTTAACTTTATTTTTCAAGTAGATCATTTGTTGAAATCCTCACCATTTCTTTTAAAGGCAACATGCCTACCATGGGAGTGATTGATCGAGTGATGGGTAACTGTTTTTCTTCTCATTCTAGCCTTAAGTGCCGGCAAGGGTCATTCAGCACAAAGTTGAGTGTGTTCAACGGAGGACAACCCAACTTGGGTTGCTAGACGTCACTTCAATCTATATACTCTACAACTGTGGTTCAGCTAGAACCAAACCCAGGCAGCTACACATCATTCTTCAAGTGGTGACTACACCTGAGTTCCTGGTATCCTGAATGGTTATTTGAGGTTCCACCTGTCTGGTTCTGCAAACATTCGTCGATTGAGTCACACCCATCAGTGACCTTCCCCCCCCATCATTAACCTGAGAATAGCATTTCGCATCTAAGTAAGAAGTCATTTATGACACTATACACCTGGTCAAAAAAGACTGATCCCGGAGCTAAGGGGTATGTCTTATGAGGAGAGGTTAAGGAAACTCAACCTGATAGGAGGGAAAGGGGGACATGATAATGACGTATAAAATACTAAGAGGAATTAAGAAGGTGGACAGAGATACAATGTTTCAGAGATGGGACGCAGGAACAAAGGGCCACAACTGCAAGTTGAAAATTCAGATGAGCCATAGGGATGTTAGGAAGTATTTCTTTAGCCATAAAGTTGTCAGAAAGTGGAATAATCTCTAATGGGTAGTGGAGGCAAGATCCATACATAGCTTTAAGAAAAGATATGATAATGCACTTGAAGCCGGGAGAGAGTGACCTAAGCAGAGCAAAGTTGCTGGTCATGGATAATTTCAACCACAGGGAGATCGACTGGGAAAACCAGGAACCATGTGGGGGTCCAGAAACATGGAGAGCCAAGATGATGGATGTGGTACTGGAAAACCTGATGCACCAACATGTCAGGGACACGACCAGAGAGAGAGGAGAGGACGAACCAGCAAGGCTGGACCTTTTATTCACCCTGAGCAGCTCAGACATTGAGGACATAACACACGAGAGCCCCTGGGAGCCAGCGACAATATGGTGCTGAGCTTTGAGTACATAGTAGAGTTACAGGTGAAGGAAAACGGAACTGAAAGAGACAAACCAGACTTTAAAAGAGGAGACTACATGGGTATGAAGAACTTCCTGCAGAAGGTTCAGTGGGGAAGGGAAATGGAAGGACAGTCAGTAAATGAAATGATGGAATACATAGCGACAAAGTGTAAGGAGGCAGAGGAACAGTTTATACCCAAAGGCAAAAGATTAAATGGGAAGGCCAGAAAGAGCCCCTGGTTTAACCAAAGGTGCAGGGAGGCAAAGACTCAGAGTGCCAGAGAATGGAAAAAGTACAGAAGGCAAAGGACCCAACAAAACAAAGAGATTAGTTGTAGAGCTAGAAACGAGTATGCACAGGTACGGAGGGAGGCCCAGAAACAGTACGAAAATGACATAGCATCGAAAGTCAAGTCTGACCCGAAACTGATGTACAGTCACATCAGAAGGAAGACAACAGTCAAGGACCAGGTGATAAGGCTGAGGAGGGTAGATGGGGAACTCACAAGAAACGACCAAGAGGTATGTGAGGAGCTCAACTCCAGGTTTAAGGAAGTATTCACAGTGGAGGCAGGAAGGCAGCTGGGTAGACAGGACAGAGTGCGACACCAACAAGGAATATATCAAGTGTTGGATGGCATACACACAACTGAGGAGGTGAAGCAGTTACTCAGTGACTTTGACACCTCAAAGGCGATGGGTCCGGACAATATCTCCCTGTGGGTCCTTCGGGAGGGAGCAGAGGTGCTGAGTGTGCCACTTACCATAATATTCAACACATCCCTTGAAACTGGGCAGCTACCTGAGGTATGGAAAAAGGCCAACATAGTCCCCATTTTTAAGAAAGGAGACAGAAAAGAGGCACTAAACTATAGACTGGTGTCACTTACGTGTATAGTGTGCAAAGTCTTGGAGAAAATCATCAGGAAAAGAATGGTGGAGCATCTGGAACGGCACAGGATAATCAACGCCAGACAGCATGGATTCATGGAAGGCAAATCCTGTGTAACAAACCTCCTGGAGATCTGTGACAAAGTAACAGAGGTAAGACAAGAGAGAGAAGGGTGGGTAGATTGCATTTTCCTGGACTTCAGGAAGGCCTTCGACACAGTTCCTCATATGAGATTAGTGAAGAAGCTGGAAGACCAAGCGTGTATAACAGGAAGGGCACTGGAATGGATCAGGGAATACCTCACAGGGAGGCAACAACGGGTCATGGTGCATGATGAGGTATCACAGTGGGCGCCTGTGATGAGCGGGGTCCCGCAGGGGTCAGTCCTAGGACAGTGCTATTCTTGGTATATGTGAATGACATGACAGACGGGATAGACTCAGAAGTGTCTCTGTTCGCAGATGATGTGAAATTAATGAGAAGAATAAAATTGGATGAGGACCAAGCAGGACTTGAAAGAGACCTGGACAAGCTTGACATCTGGTCTAGCAACTGGCTTCTCGAATTTAATCCCACCAAATGCAAAGTCATGAAGATCGGGGAAGGGCAAAGAAGACCGCTGACAGAGTACAGGCTAGGTGGACAAAGGCTACAAACCTCGTTAAAGGAAAAAGACCTTGGGGTGAGTATAACACCAAGCACGTCTCCGGGAGCACACATCAACCAGATAACTGCGGCAGCATATGGGCGACTGGCAAACCTAAGATTAGCATTCCGTTACCTTAACAAGGAATCGTTCAATACACTGTACACCGTGTACGTGAGGCCCATACTAGAGTATGCAGCACCAGTCTGGAACCCACACCTGGTCAAGCACGTCAAGAAATTAGAGAAAGTGCAAAAGTTTGTGACAAGGTTAGTTCCACAACTCAGGGGTCTGTCCTATGAAGAAAGGTTGAGGGAAATAGGACTAACAACACTGGAGGACAGAAGGGTTAGAGGAGACATGATAACGACATACAAAATACTGCGGGGAATCGACAAGGTAGATAGTGACAGGATGTTCCAGAGAGGGAACACAGAAACAAGGGGACACAACTGGAAGCTGAAGACTCAGATGAGTAAAAGGGATGTTAGGAAGCATTTCTTCAGCCATAGAGTAGTCAGGAAGTGGAATAGTCTAGCAAACGATGTAGTGGAGTCAGAAACCATACATATCTTTAAGACGAGGTATGATAAAGCTCATGGAGCAGGGAGAGAAGAGACCCAGTAGCGGACAGTGAAGAGGCGGGGCCAGGAGCTGAGTCTCGACCCCTGCAACCACAATTAGGTGAGTAAAATTAGGTGAGTACACACACACACACACAGGGTGGACAGGCTGAAAGCCTGGTCAAGCAACTGGCTACTAGAGTTCAACCCCACGAAGTGCAAAGTCATGAATATCGGGAAAGGCAAAGAAGATCGTAGACAGATTACAGTCTAGGAGCCAAAGACTGCAAACCTCCGTCAAGGAAAAGGATCTTGGGTGAGCATAATACCGAGCACATCAGCCAAATAACTGCTGCAGCATATGGGTCATTAGCAAACCTAAGAACAGTGTTCCGACACCTCAGTAAGGAATCGTTCACACAGTGTGCGTCAGCCCCATACTGGAGTTTTCAGCACCAGTGTGGAACCCACACATGGTTAAGCATGTCAGGAAACTAGAGAAAGTGCAAAGGTTTGCAACAAGACTAGTCCCGAAGCTAAGGGGCATGTCCTGTGAGAAAAGGTTAAGGGAAATCGACCTGACGACACTGGAAGACAGGAGAGATATGGGGGACATGATATCGACATATATAATACTGAGAGGAGTCTACAAGGTGGATAGGAACAGAATGTTTCAAAGATATGACTCAGAAATATGGGGTCACGACTCGAAGTTGAAAACTCAGATGAGTTACAGGGATGTTACCTTGAGTATACCTGGAGAGGGTTTCGAGGGTCAACACCCCCGCGGCCCGGTCTGTGACCAGGCCTTATGATGGATCAGGGCCTGATCAACCAGGCTGTTACTGTTGGCCGCACGCAACACGACATACGAACCACAGCCCAGCTGGTCAGGTACTGACTTTAGGTTTCCCCTGTCAGTGCTTTTATCCTATGATGGGAGGCAGTTGAACAGTCTTGGGCCCCTGACGCTTGTTGTGTTGTCTCTCATCGTGCTAGTGGCACCACTGCTTTTCATTGGGGGATGTTGCATGTCTGCCGAGTCTTTTGCTTTCATAGGGAGTGGTCTCGTGTGCAAGTTTGGTACTAATCCCTCTAGGATTTTCCAAGTTATATAATAATGTATCTCTCCCGCCTGCGTACCAGAGAGTACAGGTTGAGGAACTTCAAGCGTTCCCAGTAATTTAGATGTTTTATCGCAGTTATGTGTGCCGTGAAGGTTCTCTGTACATTTTCTAGGTCAGCAATTTCACTTACCTTGTTAGTGTGCAGCCTAGATAGAACAAGCGACCTGAAGAGTGTCATCATGCGCTTGACATCAATAGTTTTGAAGGTTCTCATTATCCATCCTGTCATTTTTCTAGCAGATGCGATTGATACAGTGTTTTGATCTTTGAAAGTGAGATCCTCTGACATGATCACTCCCAGGTCTTTTACATTAGTTTTTCCCTCTATTGTGTGGTTGGAATTTGTTTTATAATCCGATATAGTTTTAATTTCCTCACGTTTTCCATATCGGAGTAAATGAAATTTATTATAATTGAACTTCATATTGTTTTCTGCAGCCCATTTAAAGATTTGGTTGATGTCTGCTTGGAGTCTTGCAGTGTCTTCAATGGTGGACACTGTCATACAGATTCGGGTGTCATCTGCAAAGGAAGACACAGAAATGTGGCTTATATCCTGTCTATGTTCGATATGAGGATGAGGAACAGGATGGGAGCAAGTACTGTGCCTTGTGGAACAGAGCTTTTCACCGTAGCTGCCTCAGACTTTACTCTGTTCACTACTACTCTTTGTGTTCTATTTGTTAGGAAATTATAGATCCATCTACCAACTTTTCCTGTTATTCCTTTATCACGCATTTTGAGCGCTATTACACCATGGTCACACTTGTCAAAGTCTGTGTATACTACATCTGTGTTTTGTTTGTCTTCTAGAGCATCCAGAACCTTGTCGTAGTGGTCCAGTAGCTGGGACAGGCAGGAGCGACCTGCTCTAAACCCATGCTGCCCTGGGTTGTGTAACTGATGGGTGTCTAGATGGGTGGCGATCTTGCTTCTTAGAACCCTTTGAAAGATTTTTATTATATAGGACGTTAACATAATCGGTCTGTAGTTCTTTGCTGTTGCTTTACTGTCCCCTTTGTGGAGTCGGGCTATGTTTGTTGTTTTTAGTCAGTGTGGGACGACCCCAGTGTCCATGTTTTCTCTCCATAGGATGTTAAAAGCACGTGACAGGGGTTTCTTGCAGTTCTTGATGAACACGGAGTTCCATGAGTCTGGGCCTGGGGCAGAGTGCATGGCATGTCATTTATCGCCTTTTCGAAGTCATTTGGCGCCAGGATAATGTCAGATAAGTTCGAGTCTACCAAATTCTGTGTCTCTCTCATAAAAAGTTCATTTAGGTCTTCGACTCTCAGTCTGGTTAGCTGCTCGCTAAAAACTGAGTCATACTGGGACTTTAGTAGCTCATTCATTTCCTTGCTGTCATCTGTGTAGGACCCATCTCGTCTAAGTAGGGACCCAATACTGGATGTTATTCTCGACTTTGATTTGGCATAAGAAAAGAAATATTCTGGGTTTCTTTCAATTTTATTTATGGCTTTTAGTTCTTCCCGCGTTTCTTGATTCCTGTAAGATTCCTTCAGCTTTAGTTCGATGTTTGCTATTTCTCTGACCAGTGTCTCCCTATGTATTACAGATATATTGGTCTCTTTTAGCCGCTCTGTTATTCTTTGCCTTCGCATGTATAGGGAGCACCTTTCTCTTTCTAGTTTACATCTTCTCCTCCTTTTCCTTGCCTTGAGCATACCTCGAGTGCCACAGAGTTAATTTGTTCTAGACATAGGAAATATTTCTTCAGTCATAGAGTTTTCAAGAAATGGAATAGTCTTGAGAGTGACGTAGTGGAAGCAGGATCCATACATAACTTTAAGAAGAGGTATAATAAAGCTCATGGAGCAGGGAAAGAGAGGACCTAGTAGCGACCAGTGAAGAGGTGGGGCCAGGAACTATGAATCGCGCCTCGCAACCACAATTGGGTGAGTACATAAACACACACATACATGCACACGCGCACAAGCGCGCGCACACACACGAAACAGGACAACCACCTGAGAAACCACTGCAAATGTAGTGCAATCTTTAATTAAGAAAGGAGACAGACTGGTGGCATTAAACTACAGATCAGTGTCACTGATAAGCATAGTACTCAGTCATGATCAAGCTTATCAGGAAAAGACTGGTGGAGAATCTAAAAATGAGTGAGATTATACAAGATAACCAGCACGATAGCAGGGGATATCCAGTGTCACAAACCTACTGGAGTTTTACGACAAGGTGACAGAAGTAAGGCAGGAGATTAAGGGGGATGGGGGGGTGTAGGCTACATTTTCTTGGACTGCACGAAGGCTTTCGACACAGTTCCGCACAAGAGATTAGTGCAAAAGCTAGAGGAGCAGGCAGGAATAAGAGGAAAGACATTGCAATGGATCAGAGATTACCTGACAGGAAGGAAACATCGAGTGATGGTACGTGACGAGGTGGGCGCCTGTGACGAGCGGGGTATCACAAGGGTCAGTCCTAGGACCGGTGATATTTCTGGTATATGCGAATGACATGACGGAAGGGATAGATTCAGAGGTGACAGTGTTTGTAGACGATGTGAAGCTAATGCGGAGAATTCAAGTGGATGAGGATTAGTTACGACTACAAAGGGATCTGGATAGGCTGAATTCCTGGTCCAATATATGGCTCCTGGAGCTTAACCCCACCAAATACAAAGTCGTGAAGATTAGGGAAGGTGAAAGAAGACCGCAGATAGAGTACAGGCTAGGAGGCCAAAGACTGCATACCTCACTCAAGAATTTTTTTTTCGGGTGAGTATAATACAGTGCACATCTGAGGCGCACATCAACCAAACAACTGATAAATTAGACACATGTGCAACACTTGGGTATCTTTAATGTGGAAACGTTTCGCCACACAGTGGCTTCATCAGTCCATACAAAGGAGAATGGTGAAGAACAGGAGGAGTTTGAGGTAATCAGTCCCTCAGCCTTGAGTCGATGTTGTCAGTCCATCAATCTTGAAAAGAATACAGCATATGTGTGAAGAAGTGGCTTATATACCGTAGGCAGGTGAGGTGCAGCAGTCGTAGGTGGAGTCACATTTGACCAATGTGGAAGTAGGTCATGCCTTAAGGTTAGGCAAGTAAAGAATTCCCTGTATTAAGATCCCAACGAATATAATTATTATTTTTTTTGGCCAAATTCAATGGATTTTTTTATGTGAATTAAGCAGCATTTGAAACCTAGACACTGTGTTTTTAGTAACTTTTTTCATTACAGTTAGATAGGAAAAATAAATAGTGCCCTGTTCTATAGGGCTTAAAACTATCCCGCCACTGCAAAATTGGTAAGACGTACAATGTTCTAGACATCAGATGAAACATAACGAGTTAGGTAATCTAATTACATGGACGTTTGAGCAAAATGTCAATAGATTGAATAACCTGTGAAAAAATCATGATGCTCCTATAAATACTCTTTGCATCAGAGGGAAAATAATGTCAATAACTTATTCCTTACCTAATTATGTTTTCTGTAAAACTCTCACTGTTATGGCGCACCAAATCTGAGCGTGTTGCACAGGTGTCAGTCGTCAGGCTACTGAGCCACAACCTCTCACAGAAGTTGTCATGTACAGTATTTAGAATGAAACAATCATAAAAATTGTAATCTTTGGATTAAAAATGAACACTAATTATCAACATGTCCTCTGGATGACAGCAAGAACAAAAAAAATACATTTTTGGACAAACATACTTAGAAATATGCTAGAAACAAGCTGATTGCATCAATATGTTGCCAGAATTATGCACTATTTTTTGGTAAAAAAACATTATTTTCCATATTCAATTTTTTTTCACTCTTAAAACGTTTGTCGGTCCCTTAAGATCCCAAGATGTTGCTGTGTCAGACAAGAACATAATTGAATGGAATTCTTCACTTGCCTAACCAGTAGGCATGACCTACTTCCACATTGGTCAAGTGTGACACCTCATACGACTGCTGCACCTCTCCTGCCTACGGTATATAAGCCACTTCTTCATACTTATGCTGTATTCTTTTCAAGATTGATGGACTGATTACATCGACTCAAGGCTGAGGGACTGATTACCTCAAACTCCTCCTGTTCTTCACCATTCTCCTTTGTATGGACTGATGAAGCCACTGTGTGGCGAAACGTTTCCACGTTAAGATACCCAAGTGTTACATATGTGTCTAATTTATCAACTTGTCGGTTCTCTGAACCATTCATCTACAACCAAATAATTGCTGCAGCAAACCTGAGAATAGCGTTCCGACACCTCAGTAAGGAATCGTTCAAGACTCTGTACACCGTACACACTGCAGAACTAGTATGGAACCCAAACCTGGTCAAGCACCTCAAGAAACCAGAGAAAGTGCAAAAGTTTACAAGACTAATCCCGGAGCTATGGGGCATGTCCTTCGAAAAGAGGTTAAAGGGAAATCAACCTGACGATACTGGAGGAGAGGAGAGATGGGGAGGACATGATAACAACATATAAAATACTGAGAGGAACTGACAGGGTGGATAGGGAAAGGATGTTTTGGAGATGTGACACAGCAACAAGAGGACACAATTGGAAGTTGAAAACTCTGATAAGTCACCGGGTTATTAGGAAGAATTTTTTCAGCCATAGAGTTGTCAGGAAGTGTAACCCTCTGGAGATTGATGTAGTGGAGGCAGGATCCATACATAACTTTAAAATGAGATACAATAACGCTCATGGAGCAGGAAGAGAGTGGACCTTGTAGCAACCAGCGACGAGGTGGGGCCACGAGCTGTGACTCGACCTCTGCAACCACACGTAGGTGAGTGAAAAAAGGTGAGTACACACACACACATACCGATGAATCAAAGGGATGTTAGGAAGTATTTCTTTAGCCATAGAGTTGTTAGGAAATAGAACAATCTGGAGAGTGATGTAGTGGAGACATAATCTATTTCCTTGGATCAAGAACACCTGAAGACATAAGGCGAAACCCAGGAAAATGAAAAGCCGAATTGGAAATGATATTCCGTTATCATTACAAGAACTCTGTCGACCTAGCTGATTCTCCTACATCTTTAGTGAAGGAAACACAAAGGTCAAATGGGAAAGAACATAGACTTTCATTTGGCCAAATAAAGGCAGAGGTAATTAATTAGACTGAATGAACCTTTCCTGATTTTCCCGAAGAGTTTAAGGTCTTCGTAAATGTAACGGCATGATTGTGCCCTTAGCTCGGTTGGTAGCGCACTCAGCGCAGTCACAGGTTCGTGGTTCGATTCCCGGTACTGGTGAAAACATTGGGGCGTGTTTCCATAATACTGTCCTTGTTCACCCAGCAGTAAGTCCGTACCGGAGTCCTAGTCGACTGGTGTGGGTCGCATCCTGGAAACCAAATTAACCTAATTTGCATTATAAGGGGCTTTCTAATAGTATGCCACTGATGTCAACCAGAGCTGTGTACGTTGTATCAAGTACCTGTAGAAATAAAGATTATTATTATTATTATTATTATTATTATTATTATTATTATTATATTATTATTATTATTATTATTATTATTATTATTATTATTAATTATTACTCTCGTTGCTCTTGTTTGTTGGCGATTAATGCAAAGGAATTAGAATAACCACTCGTACCCATGTGCTTCCTGCAGCTGAAGTCAAGGAAGACTTGAGCCAGGTTACTTCAGTACAGACAAGGAGGCTGTTGCTGTACTCGAGTGTGTCTGTTGTTGTGAACGATACGTTTTCCAATGGCATTTAAACCTCCATAGGACATTTATTTATATTTTCAATAGAAAAGTAAAACAGCCTATGATGTGAACCTGATGTTCTCACTAGGAATATAGAAGATGTAAACAAGGACAGAAATCATGGAACCTTGGGTAGAAAAAACAGAATTTCTGATGATGAAAGAATTCATATTGAAACAAGAAATTAATATTTTAGGAAGTTCTGTACCAACCAAAAAGATAACCACTAGAAGTATTTAAACTTATAGATGTTTTAGCAGGACAATGTTATACCAGGTGGGTTTCCTTTAAATATTGAAGGCTTCAAAATCAAGAACAAAACATCTGCAATATTTCCCAGGTCCTGTTTTCTTATATAACAAAATATGTTAAGGAATTCAGAAATTATCAGCGAAGGAAAGAGACGCAACACTGTGACATAAACCTTGTTAATGGATACCCACAAGTTGGTTAAGAAAAACCACTGCATAAAACACTAGGACATATTTATTAGAAAACGTTTCGGTCCTGGGACCTTGATCAAGGTCCCAGTTGTTGTTGTTAAGGTCCCAGGACCGATATGTCAACTAATACATAGTGTTTGCTTACGTGTTTTTCTAAACCCTGCAACACTGTACACATGCAAATGAAATACACATCGGTTAGAAATATAAATAATATGTATAACCTTCTGAATATGAATTATGGGAAAACTATATTGTGTTGGCAGTTGAAAATGTATAAAGTTACGTATAATGATCCTATGTATCATAACATTGTGTACTTAAGCAGAATATGGTTTTGAAAAAATACAGTATTTTTTATGTTTACTGTTATTATTGTCTATGTTTACTGTTATTATTGTCTATCTTTACTGTTATTATTGTCTATGTTTACTGTCATTATTGTCTATGTTTACTGTTATTATTGTCTATGTTTACTGTTATTATTGTCTATGTTTACTGTTATTTGTTCTTTTAAATGATGACTAATTTTTATGTATATGTGAGCATGTGATGTATGTGATCATGTGATGTATGTGCACATCTGATTATGTGTACATGTGATTATGTGTACATGTGATGTATGTGCACATGTGATTATGTGTACATGTGATGTAGGTGCACATGTGATGTATGTGCATATGTGATTATGTGTACATGTGATAATGTGTACATGTGATGTATGTGCAAATGTGATTATGGCATATGTGATGTATGTGCACATGTGATGTATGTGCACATGTGATGTATGTGCACATGTGATTATGTGCACATGTGATGTATGTGCACATGTGATTATGTGCACATGTGATGTATGTGCACATGTGATTATGTGCACATGTGATGTATGTGCACATGTGATGTATGTGAATCTTGGCGTCTTGCTTTATTAATGTCCATTTATTTCTTTTCTGACTGAGCTGTATATTTGAATATATACATGTTTATAAAAGACATGGATTCAAAAATAGCGGTAAGGGTATTTATATAACAATTATGTTTTGCATACTAAATAGTAATTTATTAGGTGATTATTTTTCTATATATAAAACTGTATATATTTGTAGAGAAGTGGTTTTTATTTGTTTCATATAATTATTTAGTTGGACCTTCATTTCCATCTCTTGTATTTAGGTATTATTTGTGTGTGAAATGTGAACAAATTTGATAAAAAGTAATGACTTTAATTTTGATAAAAAGTAATGACTTTAATTTTGATAAAAAGTAATGACTTTAATTTTTATCATAACTATCTGTAACTTTCAATCATACTTAGCAAAGATATTTTGCTGTATAGTATTATGTTAGAATGTTAAACTTATAGATGGATAGTGTAATTGCCATATAAGAATATTTAATGAATGAGGAAAGAAGTGTATACATTGTACGGGTATCATATATTAGGGATACGATGTAAACACGAAAGTAAATTACTTGGAGTATACCTGGAGAGAGTATACCTGGAGAGAGTATACCTGGAGAGAGTTCCAGGGGTCAACGCCCCTCCGGCCCAGTCTGTGACCAGGAGGTAGATGCTGTATATATACAAACAATATGGACTAAAGGGCACAAAAACAGTCTCACAGGACATCTGTATTGGACACTTTTCAATAATGGTGCAGCAGATAGAGAAAGTACAGAATATATAGTGAAGAATATATTTCACAGAAGAAAGTAAGGTTTCTACTCCGATTTCCAAGAAAGTACAAACACAAGACGACACAATATCGGAGTAATAACCACTTGGACTATATGCTATCCATCCTGCTATCCATCCTGCTAGCAATCCTAGTATCCATCCTGCTATCCATCCTGCTAGCAATCCTAGTATCCATCCTGCTATCCATCCTGCTAGCAATCCTAGTATCCATCCTGCTATCCATCCTGCTAGCAATCCTAGTATCCATCCTGCTATCCATCCTCCTATCCATCCTGCAATCCAACCTGCTATCCATCCTGCAATCCATAGCTCCTATCCATCCTGCTATCCATAGCTGCTATCCATCCTGCTATCCATCCTGCTATCCAACCTGCTATCCAACCTGCTATCCATGCTACTATCCATCCTGCTATCCATCCTGCTATCCATCCTATTATCCATCCTGCTATCCATCCTGCTATCCATAGCTGCTATCCATCCTGCTATCCATCCAGCTATCAATCCTGCTATTCATCCTGCTATCCATCCTATTATCCATCTTGCTATCCATCCTGCTATGCATCCATTTATCCATCCTGCTAGCTATCCTGCTATCCATCCTGCTATCCATTGCTGCTATCCATCCTGCTATCCATCCTGCTATCCTTCCTACTATCAATCCTGCTATCCACCCTACTATCCATCCTGCGATCTATCCTGCTTATCCATCATGCTATCCATCCTGCTATCCATCCAAGTACCCATCCTGCTATCAATCCTGCTATCCATCCTGCTATACATCCTGCTATCCATCCTGCTTTCCATCCTGGTATCCATCCTGCTATCCATAGCTGCTATACATAGCAGCTATCCATCCTGCTATCCATCCTGCTATCCATCCTGCTATCCATCCTGCTATCCATCCTGGAATCCATCCTGCTATCCATAGCTGCTATACATAGCAGCTATCCATCCTGCTATCCATCCTGCTATCCATCCTGCTATCCATAGCTGCTATCCATCCTGCTATCCATCCTGCTATCAATCCTGCTATTCATCCTGCTATCCATCCTACTATCCATCCTGCTATCCATCCTATTATCCATCCTGCTATCCATCCTGCTATGCATCCTTTTATCCATCCTGCTAGCTATCCTGCTATCCATCCTACTATCCATAGCTGCTATCCATCCTGCAATCCATCCTGCTATCCTTCCTACTATCAATCCTGCTATCCATCCTACTATCCATCCTGCGATCTATCCTGCTTATCCATCATGCTATCCATCCTGCTAGCCATCCAAGTACCCATCCTGCTATCCATCCTGCTATACATCCTGCTATCCATCCTGCTTTCCATCCTGGTATTCATCCTGCTATCCATAGCTGCTATACATAGCAGCTATCCATCCTGCTATCCATCCTGCTATCCATCCTGCTATCCATCCTACTATCCATCCTGCTATCCATCCTGCTAGCCATCCTGCTATCCATGCTGCTAGCCATCCTGCTATCAATCGTGCTATCCATCCTGCTATCCACAGCTGCTATCTTTCCTACTATCCATCCTGCTATCCATCCTGCTATCCATCCTGCTATCCATCCTGGTATCCATCCTGCTATCCATCCTGCTATCAACCCTGCTATCCATCCTGCAATCAATCCTGCTATCCATCCTGCTATCCACAGCTGCTATCCTTCCTACTATCCATCCTGATATCCATCCTGCTATCCATCCTACAATCCATCCTGCTATCCATCTTGCTATCCATCCTGCTAGCTAAACTGCTATCCATCCTGCTATCCATCCTGGTATCCATCCTGCAAGCCATCCTAGAATCCATTAATGCTATCTATCCTGCTATCCATCGTGCTATCCATCCTGCTATCCATCCTACTATCCATCCTGCTATCCATCCTATTATCCATCCTGCTATCCATCCTGCTATGCATCCTTTTATCCATCCTGCACGCTATCCTGCTATCCATCCTGCTATCCATAGCTGCTATCCATCCTGCTATCCTTCCTACTGTCAATCCTGATATCCATTCTACTATCCATCCTGCGATCTATCCTGCTTATCCATCCTGCTATGCATCCTTTTATCCATCCTGCTAGCTATCCTGCTATCCATCCCGCTATCCATAGCTGCTATCCATCCTGCTATCCATCCTGCTATCCTTCCTACTATCAATCCTGCTATTCTTCCAACTATCCATCCTGCTATCCATAGCTGCTATACATAGCTGCTATCCATTCTGCTCTACATCCTGCTATCCATCCTACTATCCATCCTGCTATCAATCCAATAATCCAACCTGCTAGCTATCCTGCTATCAATCCTGCCATCCATCCTGCTATCCATCCTGCTATCCATCCTGCTATCCATCCTACTATCTATCCTGCTATTCATCCTGATATCCATCCTACTATCCATCCTGCTATCGATATCTGCTATCCATCCTGATATCCATCCTGCTAGCCATCCAAGTACCCATCCTGCTATCCATCCTGCTATCCATCCTGCTATACATCCTGCTATCCATCCTTCTTTCCATCCTGGTATCCATCCTGCTAGCCATCCTGCTATCCATCCTGCTATCCATCCTGGAATCCATCCTGCTATCTATAGCTGCTATGCATAGCTGCTATCCATCCTGCTATCCATCATGCTATCCATCCTACTATCCATCCTGCTATCCATCCTGCTAGCTATCCTGCCATCCATGCTGCTAGCCATCCTGCTATCCATCCTGCTATCCATCAAACTATCGATCCTGCTATCCATCCTACTATCCATCCTGCTATCCATCCTGCTATCCATCCTGCAATTCATCCTGCTGTTCATCATGCTATCCATCCTTTTATCTATCCTGCTATCCATCCTTCTATCCATCCTGCTATCCATCCTACTATCCATCCTGTTATCCATCCTGGATGGATACATCCTGTTATCCATAGCTGCTATCCATCCTGCTATCCATAGCTGCTGTCCATAGCTGCTATCCATCCTGCTATCCATCCTTCTATCCAGCCTGCTACCCATCCTGCTATCCATCCTGCTATCCAGCCTGCTATCCATAGCTGCTATCCATAGTTGCTATCCATCCTGCTATCCATCCTTCTATCTAGCCTGTTATCTATCCTGCTATTAATCCTGCTAGCCATCCTGCTATCCATCCTGCTAGCGATCTTGCTATCCATCCTACTATCCATCCTGCTATCCATCCTGCTATCCATCATACTATCTATCCGGCTTTCCATCCGGCTATGCATCCTGGTATCCATCCTGGTATCCATCATGCTATCCATAGCTGCTCTCCATCCTACTATCCATCCTGCTAGCGATCCTGCTATCCATCCTCCTATCCATCCTGCTATCCATCCTACTATCCATCCTATTATCCATCCTGCTATATATCCTGCTATCAATTCTGCTATCCATCCTGCTATCCACAGCTGCTATCCATCCTACTATCCATCCTCCTATCAATCCTGCTATCCATCCTACTATCCATTCTGTCTATCCTATCATCTGCTATCTCATCATCTGCTATCCTCCTTTATCCATCCTGCTATCCATCCTGCTATCCATCCTGCTATCCATCCTGCTAGCCATCCTGCTATCCACCCTGATATCCATCCTGCTATCTATCCTGCTAGCCATCCTGATATCCATCCTGCTATCTATCCTGCTATCCATCCTCCTATCCATCCTGCTATCCATCCTATCCATACTTATCATCCTAGCATATCTATCATACTATCAACTGCTATTCCCATCTCCTATCCATCCTCATATCCATCCTGCTAGCCATCTTACTATCCATTCTGCTATCCATCTTACTATATATCCTGCTATCCATCCTACTACCCATCCTGCTATCCATCCTGCTATAAACCCTGCTAGCCATCCTGCTATCAATCCTGGTATCCATCCTGCTATCCATCCTTGTATCCATCCTGGTATCCATCCTGTTATCGATCGTTCTATCCATCCTGATATACATCCTGCTATCCATCCTGCTAGTCATCCTGCTATCCATCCTGCTAACGATCCTGCTATCCGTCCTGCTATCCATCATACTCTCCATCCTGCTATCCATCCTGCTATCCATCCTGCTATCCATCCTACTATCCATCCTGCTATCCATCTTGATATCCATCCTCTATCCATCCTGCTATCCATCCTGCTGTCCATAGCTGATATTTATAGCTGATATCCATAGCTGATATCCATAGCTGCTATCCATCCTGCTATCCATCCTGCTAGTCATCCTGCTATCCATCCTGCTAGCCATCCTGCTATCCATCCTGCTATCCATCCTGCTAGCCATCCTGCTAGTCATCCTGCTATCCATCTTGCTATCCATCCTGCTATCCATCCTGCTATCCATCCTGCTAGCCATCCTGCTATCCATCCTGCTAGCCATCCTGCTATCCATCCTGCTATCTATAGCTGCTATCCATCCTGCTATCAATACTACTAACAATCCTGCTATCCATACAGCTATCCATTCTACTATCCATCCTGCTATCTATCCTGCTTATCCATCCTGCTATCCATAGCTGCTATACATAGCCGCTATCCATCCTACTATTCATCCTGCTATCCATCCTCCAATCCAACCTGCTAGCCATCCTGCAATCCATCCTGCTATCCATCCTGCTATCCATAGCTGCAATCCATGCTGCTATCCATAGCTGCTATTCATCCTGCTATCCATCCTACTACCCATCCTGCTATCCATCCTGCTATCCACCCTGCTACTTATCCTGCTATCAATCCTGGTATCTATCCTGCTATCCATCCTAGTATCCATCCTGCTATCCATCCTGTTACCGATCGTTCTATCCATCCTGATATACATCCTGCTATCCATCCTGCTAACCATCCTGCTATCCATCCTGCTATCCATCCTGCTAACGATCCTGCTATCCATCCTACTATCCATCCTGCTATCCATCCTGATATCCATCCTACTATATATCATGCTATCCATCCTGCTATCCATCCTGCTAGTCATCCTACTATCCATCTTGCTATCCATCCTGCTATCCATCCTGCTAGCCATCCTGCTATCCATCCTTCTAGCCATCCTGCTATCCATCCTGCTATCCATCCTGCTATTCATCCTTCTATCCATTCTGCTATCCATCCTGCTATCCATCCTGCTATACATCCTGCTATCCATCCTACAATCCATCCTGCTATCCATCCTGCTATCCATCCTGCTATTCATCCTTCTATCCATCCTGCTATTCATCCTTCTATCCATTCTGCTATCCATCCTGCTATCCATCCTGCTATACATCCTGCTATCCATCCTACAATTCATCCTGCTATCCATCCTGCTATCCATCCTGCTATCCATCCTACAATCCATCCTGCTATACATCCTGCTATCCATCCTACAATTCATCCTGCTATCCATCCTGCTATTCATCCTTCTATCCATCCTGCTATCCATCCTGCTATCCATCCTACAATTCATCCTGCTATCCATCCTGCTATTCATCCTTCTATCCATCCTGCTATCCATCCTGCTATCCATCCTACAATTCATCCTGCTATCCATCCTGCTATCCATCATACTATCCATCTTGCTATCCATTCTGCTATCGATAGCTGCTATCCTTCCTGCTATCCATCCTGCTATCCATCCTGCTATCCATCCTGCTATCCATCCTGCTATCCATCCTGCTATCCATCCTGCTATCCATCCTGCTATCAATCCTGCTATCCATCCTGCTATCCATCCTGCTATCCATCCTGCTATCCATCCTGCTATCCATCCTGCTATCGATCTTGTTATCCATCCTGGTAGCCATCTTGCTATTCATCCTGCTATCCATCATACTATCCATCCTCCTATCCGTCCTGGTATCGATAACTGCTTTCCATCCTGCTATCCATCCTGCTATCCATCCTGCTTTCCATCCTGCTATCCATCCTGCTATCCATCCTGCTATCCATCCTGCTATCCATCCTGCTATCCATCCTGCTTTCCATCCTGCTATCCATCCTGCTATCCATCCTGCTATCCATCCTGCTATCTATCCTGCAATTGATAGCTACTATCCATCCTGCTAGCCATCCTGCTAACCATCCTGCTATCCATAGCTGCTCCTCTGAGAATTTTCTCAAGAAAAGAACTACCACTAACATACACTGAAGACATTACCTGGAGTCTACCTGGAGAGAATTCCAGGGGTCAACGCCCCCGCGGCCCGGTCTGTGACCAGGCCTCCTCACACTAGCTCACACTCATATAACCTTTCTGCTCTGGTCGTCAAATAGAGCCCAATGGAACGGCCAGACAGAGATATACTCTATGGTTTCCAGAGTTTTTACTAGGCTTCATCAGTGCTGCTATTATAGAACCTACATCTCCTATCCTCCTTTCATCCATAGAAGTTATATCACAGCCTTTAAAACTTAACCCCTAACAAAAACATACTCATTCATTACAGTCGACGGGTGCATTTTTATACTAAGTATCAATAATTAAAACAACAAAATCTTCAGCCATCAGAACAACATATTCACATATTACCCATCAGAGGAGATACTAAACTAGATGAAAGGTAACATAGCAATCAGGTGCAACGATATGCAAGAAAATATTTTTCCTAACACAGGAATAAAAAAAAGAAGTTGATGATTTGCTGGAAGCAACTCAACCGTTGTGACATAAATAATTAATAAATAAAGCCCTAAAAATAAGAATTAACTACCTAACAATTTACTACCAAACAATTAACTACCTAACAATTAACTACCTAACTTACTAACTATTTAACAAAGATGGAAGGAAAGCAAGATACAACTAATTAACTGAAGAGAAAATAATTTTTAGGATTATATATATAAGAGGAGCCAGAGAATGACCACATAGTATATAGCTCCACTTTCCCATTTTTTTGTGTGTGTTTTTGCCTAAGATATTGTTGAAAACATTCCCGCAATTTGGACTCTCCCTGGCTAGGGTAAAAGCGGCCGTAATGCAATATATTCTTGCACTACGAGTAATCAAAATGCAGATTTGAACGCTTCCTGGCGCAACAAATCCTCATGTATTCTATGTGAAGTTTCCACATATAATATACATATGTGCAACTTTCTGAATATTATTCTAGGCCATAATTCGCCGGTAACTTTATAAAGTTTCTGGCTTACGAGAAAATTCAGAACATCGCATTAGTGTAAATTTACCTAAATTCAATACTTATATATTTCTATCACACATACAAACATGACTCTTAATATGTTGAAATATGACACTTTGATAAGATAACTTTAGGAACACGATATAGTTTTGTATGATGAATTTAAACCCTTAATGAATCATAATATCTCAATTATAGCTGGGGATTTAAATGATCATATAATTAGAATATACCTAACGGAGATCACGAAGCAAATAGGCAAATATATACATTATGAAGGATTAGAGACCTGAAAGAATCCGGGTAGGAAGGGAAAACATTTGGTAGCAGTGGCCACAACATTATGTGATTCAAACTGATTATCTACTGTGTCTCCTACATTAATACTCCCACAGTCCCACACTACCGAGCAGCTGCCTTTGATAAATAAAGTAGAGACACTGATAATTGAATCCTCCTCCACTTCTCTTGCTCCTCCACTTGTCTTGCTCCTGCTCCTCCACTTCTCCTGCTCCTCCACTTCTCTTGCTCCTGCTCCTCCACTTCTCCTGCTCCTCCACTTCTCTTAGATATGACCAAAGTAGAAGAGACTCAAATTTACAGTTTTAAATATTGAGAAAGTTATTGATACGCATTTAATACAGAGAGATAATAAGATAACTAAACCACCTTGAATGACCCATCAGTAACTCCATGCAAATAGGACAATAAGACACAGAAAGTTTATATGAAATATGAACTACAGATTAAGAGTACAATACTGATTAAGGATTTCTACAGAAAAGAAAAAGACTCAATATTTGATTAATTCTTCAGAGTTTTTTTTTTTACATAATTAAAATACAAGAAAATGTAGAAATCAGAATAGCGTCTCAAGTAGACAGTGACGGTGGATGGAAATAGCATACAGTCACAAGAGTAAAATATAATAAAATTCTGTTTAAAGCGACCCTTCATCGACGACCTTTCGCAGACTCAGTGACCTTTATCAAATTACACCAAAAATTTAACCTGGTGAGGTGGGTTCAGCATAGGTAAACACAGTGAGGTCAAGAGTCAGGTTAATTATGAGCCAAGTGAAATTTTGATTAGATCTCTCACATCTTACATTAAATATGCAAATAAATTATGAGAATGCTGATGTTTTCATTGATAGTTTAAGACTAGGCTATAAATATCTTTGACAGTACAGTTTGTATGGAGACGTCAATGACATAAAATGCAAAATGTGTGGACAGAGACAGGGGCATACATTGGAACTTTATATTTTAGTGTCCAAACATTGAACTTTTCACAGACACCTTCATGAAGCCTTACAGGCTATGGCAAACTACCTCATTGTTAATCAAAAGATGTCTGAAATCATGAAGTTGTATTCACATTTTGCATCGTCTAGATGAATGAACAGTTTAATAGAGGTGTGAAAAATTATTATTATTATTATTATTATTCTTATTATTATTATAATTATTATAATTATTATTATTATTATAATTATTATTATTATAATTATTTTGTGAGCAAATCACCTGCAGGAGGTTTACAGGACATCACCTGAATTATTACCTGCAAGTAATTTGGGTGAGGTAAGTGGGACTTAAGTCACAGTAGGTCGCTGAACTGCAGCTCCTCCGACTACCCACTTCGTCACCACTCTCACATAAAGCTATTCCTGACTTTAAATTACAATATTAAAACCAGCTACTCTGGTTCATTATTGTGGACTGTATTTTATTTTGGTTTACTTGCTGGGTACACAAAAATATAACTATTAATACAAAGAACTTTGTATTACCACTTACCATTTAATTGTTGTAAGACACTTAATGCTGATGGAACACAGCCTAACCTAACCCCTGGCAGCTAGAATTTACGATGGCCAACTCAAAAACAAGTGTACTATGGGTAGGCGCCACTTAGCTAAGGTTTGTTGTTAGGAAGGAAGTCCTCTATTTCTCCGTCCTCCACACGCAGTTCTTGTGGTCCTGCAAATTTCCTGTCCTAATTCTTTAGCAGGAACGTGTCAGCAATTTCTAAATTACGAATTGAGGCCGATATACACCAACTTGGCCTCTGAAGACGCCGAATTATTAGCATCATACAGTCCAGTGCTCACTCATTAATTGCATACAATTTAGTGATTTTATTTGATACAGTTTGCATTGATTTACAATTTTATTATCATATTTCATTATTGAATTGAGAGTAAAGACAGCTCACTTTTGAAATTAATTCAGATTAAAGTAATATTTACCTTGAAATTCAAAGTATTTCCTTTTCTTTGCCAAGTATATTTTAGTGAGTTTTCCTTGCACAGTCAGTGTGTCTTATAAATTCAATTCAATATGGTGTTTCCCGGCGTCACTCAGCAGCTCTTCTACCCCCGGCGTCACTCAGCAGCTCTTCTACCCCCCCCCCTCACTCCAAATTTCTCGAAAGGGTCAAATCAGCATCATATATTATTACACAATTATTATATTATTTATTTATATGTTCTTCATTTAGGAAATTATGTAAAAAAAATCCACAAGAGGAGATTGCAACTTATTTATGTCCAATGTTTTTAAACGGAAATAAAATATTTTTTTTTGAGATTGTATTCCTTATTGTATTGTGCACATTAACTATATGAAGTTAATGTAAAATATGAAATTAATAGTATTTCTTTTTAGTGATGTAACAATGCCCATTGGGGTCATTATCAGTCAGCTGTCCATCACCAATTTTCAGCGGTCCTACTTTTTTCCCTCACCTTCGTCCTATACACTTAAAAGAACCCTTTGATTCATTAGCAACCTTAATTTCAGTCACATTTAACTAATCTCATTGTTTTACTTCCTTTTTTAAACTGAACGTATTGGTCAATAAGGTTAACCTGTCCTCTTTTGATGCGCCTATAAATTCCTCTTTTTCTCTTCCAATACTTGCTTTAGTCTCCCACTCATCCACTTGGAATTGTTCTTATTTGATCCATTTTCTCTCTTGGGAATATATATACTCTGAGCACATTGTACATTATTAAGAAAATAGTCATAAATTCAGATTCCTTTATTATCGTATGTTCATCGTCAATAAAATCATCGGCTAGATTACTCCAGTCGAAAATAGACAGGTGTTCCCAAGTCTATTATCCTTATTCTCGTACTCACAAGTACTCCCGTATTCACAAGTACTCTCGTACTCACAAGAACTCCCGTACTCACAAGTACTGTACTCAGTACCTCACCAAAGTACTCTGTACTCACAAGTGACTCCCTGTACTCACAAGTACTCTCGTACATCATCAAGTACTCGTACTCACAAGTACTCTCGTACTCACAAGTACTCCCGTACTCACAAGTACTCTCGTACTCACAAGTACTCTCGTACTCACTGCCAAGTACTCTCGTACTCACAGAGTACTTCCTCGTACTCACAAGTACTCTCGTACTCACAAGTACTCCCGTACTCACAAGTACTCTATCGTACTCATACAAGTACTCTCGTACTCACAAGTACTCTCGTACTCACAAGTACTCCGTACTCACAAGTACTCCCGTACTCACAAGTACGTACTCTCGTACTCACAAGTACTCTCGTACTCACAAGTACTCCGTATTCACAAGTACTCTCGTACTCACAAGTACTCTCCGTACTCAAAGTACGTACTTCGTACTCACAAGTACGTATCTCGTACTCACAAGTACTCCCGTATTCACAAGTACTCTCGTACTCACAAGTACTCCCGTACTCACAAGTACTCTCGTACTCACAAGTACTCCCGTATTCACAAGTACTCTCGTACTCACAAGAACTCCCGTACTCACAAGTACGTACTCTCGTACTCACAAGTACTCTCGTACTCACAAGTACTCCCGTACTCACAAGTACTCTCGTACTCACAAGTACTCTCGTACTCACAAGTACTCTCGTACTCACAAGTACGTACTCTGTACTCACAAGTACTCCGTACTCACAAGTACTCCTCGTACTCACAAGTCTCTCGTATGCTCACAAGTACTCCGTACTCACAAGTACTCTCGTACTCACAAGTACTCCCGTACTCACAAGTACTCTCGTACTCACAAGTACTCCCGTACTCACAAGTACTCTCGTACTCACAAGTACTCTCGTACTCACAAGTACTCTCGTACTCACAAGTACTCTCGTACTCACAAGTACTCTCGTACTCACAAGTACTCTCGTACTCACAAGTACTCCCGTACTCACAAGTACTCTCGTACTCACAAGTACTCTCGTACTCACAAGTACTCTCGTACTCACCAAGTTCTTCAGTGATCTTCAGGTCACTGAAGAACTCTGTTACACACTGTTTCAGACAGCAGTCCTGTACTACTTCCAGGAAATCACCGGTCAAAGAAGTCCAGTCAATTTGACTAAATTTAAAATCTCCTACTATTCCTACGTTATCTTGTCTAGAAGCCCTAACAATTTCGTCCCAATGAAGTCTCCCTCTAATGTTTTCTAAGCCTGGAGGTCGGTAAATTACACTTAAAATTAGTTTTTCTTGACTTTCATGAAATTCTACCCAAACAGATTTTGTTACTTATTCATTTATTTTTATACCTGTTTTTATGGAATAATTTATATTTTCTTGTACATATAATGCAACTCCTTCCCCCTTCCCATTATATCTATCTACATGGAACAACTTAAACCCTTAAGTATGACACTCAGCAATCATGTTCCAACTCTTTAAATTATACCATGTTTCAGTTATTGCAATAACATCAAAGTTCCTACACACGCTACCAAACGTAATTCATGAATTTTATTCCTGGCGCTTCGACTATTAGTATAAAATACATTAATATGTTTTTTCCTCTGCACCTTTTACCTATTCAGCTTTGCTTTTACACAATTTATGTTATATCTATCCAGTGTTATTGATGACTGTTATTTTTAATATTCATGATATCAAAGCCAATATTAAGTTCTCTTCCTAAACCCATACCTCTAACTAATCCTAGTTTAAAGTCCTAACAGCACCCACAACTAAACTAGCAAGAAAACCCACACCTGCCCTAGATAAGTGAACCCCATCCCTGGCATACATGTCATTTCTACCATAGAAGTGGTCCCAGTTGTCAATGAATGGTACTGCATTTATTATCCTTACAGTGTTTGTCCAGCCAACAATTAATACCAATTGCTCTGGACAACCATACATTTCCAACTCCCCATCTTGGCAAAATGCCACATATAACAGGGCTCCCTCCCTTCTTCCTAATTATGTCTATTGCTGTCTTGTACCTTCTAACTAAATCCTCACTTCTACGCTTCTCTACATCATTGCCTCCAGTACTGAGGCAGATAATAGGATTGATCCCATTACCTTTCATGATGTTGTCATGGCTGGCTAACAATGTCCTCCATCCCAGCCCCAGGAAAGCAATTATTATTATTACAAACATGGGGAGAGCTAAACCCGCAGGGATTATACAGCGCCTGTAGGGGAGGGAATGAAAGGTAATCTGGCTCACTTCAGGGAACTGGAGCACAGATTCAATTCCCTAGATCAAGAGCCCTTCACCAGCCCTTCACCTGGACCCTTGAAGGGCCCAGGAAAGCAAAAAGTTTTTTCTGTCCTTCAAGCAGAAGGCCCTGTCCATGTACGTAATCTCACGGTCCCCAACAAGCACAATGTTCTGACCTTCCATGATGTTCTTTGTCGTATCGTTCACAGTAATCAATACACATTCATCACAAAGCACACAAAATGGGCTGAAAATTTCCAGAGCAGTCTCCTGGATCTTCATTTTTTCTACCTCTCAATCCCTAACCTCCCTGTCCTCCAGTGTCGTCGGGCCGATTTCCCATAACCTTTCTTCGCAGGACATTCCCCTTAGTTCTGGAACTTGTCTTGTTATAAACCTTTGCACTTACTCTTTATTTTTATTTCCTTGCAAATTTACAATCTGGTTGACATATTGTAGGAAGTATATATACATAGGTAGTTTACAGTGAAAGTTTACAATGATTTGTAGTGCAAAGAGAGTCACTATCATGCCTTGGCATTACGGGCAGTCTAAACTTAACAAATTACTGATTACTTAACACTAGACGTACGAAACATAGTTTGATCAGATTGCACTAATTATACAATAGGTTATACGTCTATCAAATATATGTTATTCAACATTTGCATTAAGTTAAAATATGAGAATTTATTGTACTCTGAGCATTTACTTTTGGGGTTCTGAGGCTAGAGGAGTAATTGCTTTCCTGGGGCTGGGATGGAGGACATTGTTAGCCTATCTCACCTATGGAATTTGTGCATGGGGTTCAATAACAATAAACCATCTCAGACCACTAATAACCCAGCAAAAGGCTGCAGTCAGAATGATAAGAAATTCCCACTCCAGACAACATACTCCACCAATATTCAAAAGTCTAAACTTACCATAGAGAACATCCATACTTATTATTGTGGTACTACATACATACAAAACTACACTCAAATATAAACCCTCCACTCAAACTTCTCCTTACCAACCTTAACAGGACACACGATCATAACACAAGACACAGATCACTCTTTGATGTTCCCCGTGTCCATCTCACACTATGTAAAAACTCTATGCACATAAAGAGCCCAAAAATTTGGAATTCATTACCAGTGAATACCAAAGGAACCCTGTCTGTACATCAATTCAAGACTCTTCTGAATTAAAAACCAAATTAGTATAATTGCTCACTGTGTTACTCCCTTAACCTCAGAACCCAAAAAGTAAATGCTCAAAGTACAATAAATTCTGAAAGAACAATAAATTGATAGACTTATAACCTATTGTATAATTAGTGCAACCTGATCAAACTATGTTTTGTACGTCTAGTGTTAAGTAATCAGTAATTTGTTAAGTTTAGACTGCCCGTAATGCCAAGGCATGATAGTGGCTCTCTTTGCACTACAAATCATTGTAAATCCTCACTGTAAACTACCTATGTATATATACTTCCTACAATATGTCAACCACATTGTAAATTTGCAAGGAAATAATAAAATCTGAATCTGAGGGTTCCAAACTGGTGCTGCATACTCCAGTATGGGCCTGACGTGCGTGTGTGTGTGCGTGTCTGGTAAAAACTAATGTATTAATTAAGAGAGAGCCACGAGTGCACTCATATCTTGAGTATTCGCTTCTATGATGAATTGTCTGTCCCCCGTCTCACTTATGACTTTTTGACAGAATAAAGAACCCGTCATGTATAGGTCTGTCATTTCAGCAGAACCTTCAACACCTGAGAGATGTGGGTGTTTTTGTTATTTTGAACAAGGCAAGTGTTGTTAAGGTTCCACACGTGTGTCCACTCCACACGTGTGTCCACTCCACACGTGTGTCCACTTCACACGTGTGTCCACTTCACGACCAGGGAGAAGACAGCTTCTATGTCACAAGGGAGACAGAAGCAGCAACTTCACGCTGGCTGTGTCCGCCTCAAGAACATCACTTCAACTAGAATCATTCATTCCTCGAATGACTCGAGTCTAGAACAGGTTCATTCAGCATGATGACAATGATGAAATAAAGTTGACCAAATGAAATCGCTGGCCCACAGATGGCCCCAACCTCATCCTGTTCCCTGTTTGTATATTTCTTATCAATAATAAGGTTTTCAAATGAGCTGATGTAGGTATCAGCTCTTAGCTTGTAAATATAGTTAGGAACCTTAACCTAACTTTGTAAAACCCTGTGTAAGAGAGAGAGAGAGAGAGAGAGAGAGAGAGAGAGAGAGAGAGAAGAGAGAGAGAGAGAGAGAGAGAGAGAGAGAGAGAGAGAGAGAGAGAGAGATACTAATATAAGATTTACCTTGCCAAGGCGAGAGAAGAGACGAGGAACGGCCACTGTAATTTTATTCTTCATTTTTAATGAATCCATCTATGTATTATTTTTGCATGTATTTCCAAGTTGTAATGTCAGTTGATGGTTCCATGCTGCCGCACTCCCGTGTTCCATACACACGGGCAACACTGTGTAACCTTACCAGATACTGTGTGAGAGGGACACAGGAAGTAGTGTGGACCGCGTGTTGGCATACACTGCCTCTGTGCCCAATGTGTGTTTGTGTCGGGCGACGATTTGGCACCAGGATGGGTATTACTTGGCACTGCTGCCCGTATGGGGTGTGGCTCTAATACACTACCTACCTTCCACAACCTTCCTTCCTCCCTCTTTATCTCCCTCACTATCTCCCTCACTATCATCTTCCATACATCCTGACACAACTTTCCACACTCTCCATCCATAATTTAGGAACTCCATCCTATTACACCACTTCCCTCCCTCTCTCCTTCCTCTCTCCATCATCTCCCTCACTCCACGTATTCTGCCACTTCCTCCATGTATTGTCTCTTTCCCTTAATCGCTCTTTGCCTTAATTCCTCCCTCCCTCGGTTTTTACACCCTGACACTCCCGTCTCATTCTCCCTTTATGCACCTGATCACTCCATTAAATTCTTTCCTCCCTGTCTGCCATCCTCTCTACCTGTCTCTCCCTCTTTCCCACACGTCCGTCCCTCCCTTACTCTCTCCCCTCCTTCATTTCGTATCTCCTTCCTTCTCTCTCCCTTCCTCTACCCTTAATTCCGTCCCACCCTCCCTCACTATTACCCCCATTACCTTCCCTCCTTCTAAGCACTATGGCACTACCTCCACACCTTTCCTCTATACAACTGCTAATTACATCCAGTTTCGCCTCTTTCCCTCCCTCCTTCCATATCTCCTTCCTTCCCTCTCTTAACATCCCCTTCGTAGGGTCTTACCGCCCCAGCGTGTCAACAAAACCAGCGGGAGCAGAAGTGGTTTCCCAGACACAGAAGTATACTTCATCTTTTGTATATATAGTTCTACTGTCTTCCAATTATGTCCTTGAACTCTTGAACTTGTATTGATAAAGACACTGGAGGGCGAAACGTCTATAATAAAGATACCCAGATGTTACACATGTGTCTAATTTTTATCTTGTTGCTATTATGTACCATTCATGTACAAGAAGGTAATAACTACCACTTACCTACACAACAACATCACTTGAGAATGAGAATCGACATCACTTAACACCTTAACTAGACTACAATGCCTTGTTACAGCTCATTACTCAGTATGAAGATCCTAGTATTTCCTAATATAAAAACAGCAATAAAGGTAACACAAACACTAGATACTCTAAACTGTATAATTAATAAAGAGTTACAATAATAATAATAATAATAATAATAATAATAATAATAATAATAATAATAATAATAATAATAATTAATAATAATAATATTATTATTATTATTATTATTATTATTATTATTATTATTATTATTATTATTATTGTTGTTGTTATTGTTGTTGTTGTTATTATTATTATTATTATTATTATTATTATTATTATTATTTTCTAAAAGTAGACGATACAGCTTATACAGACCATAGCCGGCATCAGTGACATACTGTATACAAAAGCCCCTTATTACGTAGAGCATTTCGGTTAACTTGGGTTAATTTTGTCCCCAGGAAGATCACCACCCATCTAGATACCCATCAATTGCACAACCCAGGACAGCATGGGTTTAGAGCAGGCCGCTCCTGTCTGTCCCAGCTACTGGACCACTATGACAAGGTCCTGGATGCTCTAGAAGATAAACAGAATGCAGATGTTATATACACAGACTTTGCAAAAGCCTTTGACAAGTGTGACCATGGTGTAATAGCACACAAAATGCGTGATAAAGGAATAACAGGAAAAGTTGGTAGATGGATTTATAATTTCCTAACAAGTAGAACACAAAGAGTAGTAGTCAACAAAGTAAAGTCTGAGGCATATACGGTGAAAAGCTCTGTTCCACAAGGCACAGTACTCGCTCCCATCCTGTTCCTCATCTTCATATCGGACATAGACAGGGATATAAGCCACAGTGCTGTGTCTTCCTTTGCAGATGACACCCGAATCAGTATGACAGTGTCCACCATTGAAGACACTGCAAGACTCCAAGCAGACATAAACCAAATCTTTAAATGGGCTGCAGAAAACAATATGAAGTTCAATGATGAGAAATTTCAATTACTCAGATATGGAAAACGTGAGGAAATTAAAACTACATCAGAGTATAAAACAAATTCCAACCACACAATAGAGCGAAAAACTAATGTCAAAGACCTGGGAGTGATCATGTCGGAAGATCTCACCTTCAAAGACCATAACATTGTATCAATCACATCTGCTAGAAAAATGACAGGAAGGATAATGAGAACCTTCAAAACCAGGGATGCCAAGCCCATGATGACACTCTTCAGGTCGCTTGTTCTATCTAGGCTGGAATATTGCTGCACACTAACTGCACCTTTCAAGGCAGGTGAAATTGCTGACCTTGAAAATGTACGGAACACATAACTGTTATAAAACACCTCAATTACTAGGAACACCTGTACTCCCTAGAACGCAGGCGGGAGAGATACATTATTATATACACTTGGAAAATCTTAGAGGAATTAGTACCAAACTTGCGCACGAAAATCACTCCCTATGAAAGCAATAGACTCGGCAGACGATGCAACATCCCCCCAATGAAAAGCAGGGGTGCCACTAGCACGATAGGAGACAACACAATAAGTGTCAGGGGCCCAAGACTGTTCAACTGCCTCCCAACATACATAAGGGGGATTACCAATAGACCTCTGGCTGTCTTCAAGCAGGCACTGGACAAGCACCTAAAGTCAGTACCTGACCAGCCGGGCTGTGGCTCGTACGTCGGTTAGCGTGCGGCCAACAGTAACAGCCTGGTTGATCAGACCCTGATCCACCATGAGGCCTGGTCACAGACCGCACGGGCGTTGACCCCCGAAACCCTCTCCAGGTATACTCCAGGATGCGACCTACACCAGTCGGCTAACACCCAAGTACTGCTACGTGAACATAGACAGCAGGTGTTTTAAGGTGTGAGCTGAGTGCTACAAAACCAAGCTACGGGACACAATAATAATAATATTAAAAACATATACGCAACAACAAACACCCTATTAGGAACAAAGACTAGCTAGTCACCCCAATCAGCGCAGCTGTAATTGACTAGCTAGTCACCCCAATCAGCGCAGCTGTAATTGACTAGCTAGTCACCCCAATCAGCGCAGCTGTAATTCTGCTAAAAAACAATTGACAAACGTAAATGGAGTCATACACCACAAACCTTTATCTCTTCTTCATCCCATTGCAGATATATATATATATATATATATATATATATATATATATATATATATATATATATATATATATATATATATATTATTTATTTATTTATTTAACAGATTTGTCGTATACTTAGATTTTTATTCATAATATTTTTTGTTGATAATTACTATCGAAATCGTTTAATATGTTAACCATTACGAAACTTCTTGTAAAAAATATATAAAAACCAAAATATCTAATTACATTACATATTTGTTAAGTAAAATGACACAAGATAAATAACATAAAAAGCATAATAAAGACGGCTAAAGTAATAATATTTGGCATATTATAACACCCCTCCTTCAGAGTGCCGGCACTGTACTTCCCTCCTTCAGAGTGCCGGCACTGTACTTTCCTCCTTCTGAGTGCCGGCACTGTACTTCCCTCCTTCAGAGTGCCGGCACTGTACTTCCCTCCTTCTGAGTGCCGGCAATGTACTTCCCTCCTTCTGAGTGCCGGCACTGTACTTCCCTCCTTCTGAGTGCCGGCACTGTACTTCCCTCCTTCTGAGTGCCGGCACTGTAGTTCCCTTCTGAGTGCCGGCTCTGTACTTCCGTCCGTCAGAGTGCCGGCACTGTACTTTCCATCTCCAGGACTCAAGTCCGGCCTGCCGGTTTCCTTGAATCCCTTCATAAATGTTACCTTGCTCACACTCCAACAGCACGTCAAGTCCTAAAAACCATGTGTGTCCATTTGCTCCTATCAAACACGCTCACGCATGCTAACTAGAAGTTCAAGCCCCTCGCACACAAAACCTCCTTTACTCCCTCCCTCCAACCTTTCCTAGGCCGACCCCTACCCCGCCTTCCCTCCACTACAGATATATACACTCTCGAAGTCATTCTATTTTGTTCCATCTTCTCTACATGTCCGAACCACCTCAACAACCCCTCCTCAGCCTTCTTTGCGTTATATTCACCATCAGACATGACATCTCCACTGCCTCCAGCCTTCTCCTCGTTGCAACATTCACCACCGATGCTTCACACACATACAAGAGTGTTGGTATAACTATACTCTCATACATTCCCCTCATTGTTTCCACGGATGAAGTTCTGTCTCCACAAGCTCCTCAGTGCACCACTCACCTTTTTCACCTCGTCAATTCTATGATTCACCTCATCCTTCATAGACCCATCCGCCGACACATCCACTCCCAAATATCTGAACACATTCACCTCCTCCATACTCTCTCCCTCCAATCTGATATCCAATCTTTCGTTACCTAATTTTTTTTGTTATCCTCATCACCTTACTCTTTCCTATATTCACTTTTAATTTCCTTCTTTTACACACCCTACCAAACTCATCCACCATCCTCTGCAACTTCTCTTGAGAATCTCTCAAAAGCACAGTGTCATCAGCAAAGAGCAACTGTGACAACTCAAACTTTGTGTTAGATTCTTTATCTTTTAACCACACACCTCTTGCCAACACCCGAGCATTCACTTCTCTTACAACTCCATCTATAAATATATTGAACAACCACGGTGACATCACACATCCTTGTCTAAGGTCTACTTTTACTGGGAAATAATCACCCTCTCTCCTACACACTCTAACCTGAGCCTCACTATCCTCATAAAAACTTTTCACTGCTTTCAATAACCTACCTCCTATTCCATACATGTGCAACATCTGCCACATTGGCACCCCCCCTATCCACCCTGTCATACGGCTTTTCCAAATTAATAAATGCCGCAAAAACCTGTTTACCCATAACTACATACTGTTCAACTATATGTTTCACTGTAAACACTTGGTTGACACCCCCCCTACCCTTCCTTGTTCATCTGCTATCCTACTCTTACTCTTAATTCTTTCAATAATAACTCTACTATACATTTCACCTGGTATACTCAACAAACTTATCCCCTATAATTTTTACACTCTTTTTTGTCCTTTATACAAAGGAACTATGCATGCTGTCTGCCAGTCCCTAGGTACCTTACCCTCTTCCATATATTTATTAATGCAGACAATTGTAGACAGGCGATCTTAACTATACAATACATGATATAGGGGGGGGGGGTGGAAATCTTTAGCTCAAGTACTTTCACACTTCTCAGTGCGTCATCAGGAGCTATGCAATGTTGCAAGACAACAACTGAAGGAGTGAGGGGAAGTTTTCTCAGAGTAGTGCAGTGAGGGTTTGTCACCTGCCACAGCCTCTCTTGGAATGTGAGCCTACGGTCTGGTGCCACCCCGCAACACCACCATCCCCATCTTTCCCATATGGGGTAAGAGGGTTTTGAGAAGTCAAGGATTATGAAATTAGAAGATATAATAGCCAGCTTTTCCTACCCGCTTAGAACAGGTCATGTGACTTGAGAAAATATGTTTCTCAGTGGATACTATACATATGGATTGCTATTATTCTGTGAAACCTTTTTGATTAATAAAACAAAGGAAATGAATGTGCTCTTTTGCCCATTTACAGGGTTACTCAGAAGTATTTCTTCATATTTTCTTAAATATTGTCTACCAGTCTTCTCAGTATCGATTAATATGTCTTACTTGGGAATCTTCTATACTATTAAGATAATATTTCAATGGTCCAAATTTCTACTTCTTATATCCTCTCACCCCACTACCTATATTATCATGTAATCTTGTGTGCCTGTCACTGTATGGTACAGTGACAGCTAAACGTGTTATATAACCATTCACAACTGACGTAGCATGATGCTTTGGTGCTAGACACAGGTGGAGCCTCACCAGACCATCTTGAGACCACCTGGCATAATGAACAATCCTATGATTTTGTATAGCATTGTTGTTTAAGATTGTGTACAATAGACTCTAATAAATAGCTATCGATCTTGTATAACTCATAATTTGAGTTATATATTGTATTCCTGTCATGTTTCAAGAGAGAAGATTCAATTAAGTTTCTTTCTATGACAGAACTGTTTGGTACAATAATATGGGCAGCAGCCCATCCTGGTGGGTGATTACAGGAACTAACGTGGTTAAAGATAACATTCGACTCCTGACCTGTCCTGACTGAGTATTTATGTTGGGCTATTCTGGTTTCCAGAAATTTATCTGTTTGACCAATATATGAGAGAGGACACTGAGTACATGGGACCTTGTAAACCCCACCAACTTTGTTGGAGGGTGTGTTGGAGGTGTGTTGGAGGGTGTGTTGGAGGGTGTGTTGGAGGGTGTGTTTTAATCAACATTTGTCTCACATTCCCTCGAAAGCAAGGTTTACATTGATCTTTTTTAATGCCTCACTTAGGTAAACCAGGTTCTCATTGTATGGTAAAACTAGTACATTTTTCCTGGCCATCACTTCTTTATGTTGAATATCTTGCTGATTTCGTCCTCTAGGAACTCTGGACTGCAGATGTGCAGGACTCTCAAGAACATTGTGAGGAACACATGGGGCCAGGAGCTGAGTCTCGACCCCTGCAACCACAATTAGGTGAGTACTACTGTTTACCCTGGTGTCGTGGTTGTAATAGTAGTGAATGTATGACGTCACATTGGTGGACTTCCTATAAACTGTAAATTTGAATTTTCTATCAACACGATTGATTAAAACATCTAGGAACGGCAAAGTGTTGTTTATTTCATGTTCTGTGGTGAACTTAATGGAAGGTACTAAGCCATTGAGTCTGGGTAGGAACTCATCAATGTTGTGATCTCTCGGTCACAGGCAAAGAACATCATCTACGTATCTGAACCAACTAGCTTTATCTGGGAGAATGTCTTTAAGAAGTCTGGTCTCAGAATTCCATATACAAGTTGCTGAGTAAGGAGCTAAGGGGATTTCCCATTGCCATGCCTTGTTTTTGAGCGTAGTATTTCCCTTCAAACACGAATTTGCAATAAGTAAAGTTTTATCAATTCAATTATTATTTTCGTGGGGTAGGGCATGGGGAAGTTTTCTAGTTCCTCTTCAAGGTAGGAAAGTAAGTCAGGGACTTTGTTGAACAGAGCTGTGACGTCAAAGCTCACTAGGGTAAAGTCATGAGGGACATTTAATTTCTGGAGCCTTTCAGTGAGGTCAACATTATTTTTAATATCTGCATCCGAGATCCTACCGATCATTTAGATTATATGCTGCTGAGCCTACTGAACTAATAATAGGACGGGCTGGGTATCCTGGCTTATGGGTCTTGATTACCCCATAAAGATATGGTACAGTTGCCGACCTAGCAGACAGATGTTTAATTAATTCATCCCCTTCAATAACGTTTTAAGGTCTTTATTGAAATGGCTGTTGACCTGGTGTGTGGGGTTCTTAATGAACGGTTCATACGTTCCATTATCACTCAATAAATGGTTCATTTTCCCTAAATATTCAGTTTTATCCAAAATAACAACTACCTTAGATATATCACCTCTTGAGAGGTGCAGAGTCTGATCATTATTGAGCTCTTTGTAAGCTTTTGTGAAGCTTAATGGGCAGTTGGGGAGCAGTGGCTGGAGTAATGTTCCGTATACCATACCTTTACATATATTAAATGTATCAGGTGTCAAGTCACCATGTTTTTCCAGCATGCAAAATGATTTTGCTAAGTTTACATAATTAACATCATTGGTTGTGGGCGCAAAGCTTAATACAAACCCTCGCGCTGCCTGTTGGTCACTACTTAATACCTTACTAGACAAGTTCATAACAAACTCTGGATTCGCATGAGTGGTCCAACCACTCTGTGCTGTGAGAATATTTACCTTCCTAGTATGATTGTGTTCGGTGTTCTGTCTGACTCTTCTAAGTTTCCTATAAATGTAATCAAGCAAGTAGTCATGCCAGCCTGGGGGAATCTTATTAAAGAATACCGTCTCCATTCTTCTCATTCCTATGAAAAGTATCTTCTTTTCATGTCTTACAAGGTCAATATTCTTAATGAACCTGTGTAGTTGATGGAACGGTGTAGTAGATAGCCTGACCAACCTGTTCTGCAGTAGGGATATCGGTAGAACCTGTTCACTTGGCACTTATTTAGAAATACTAATTTGAGTGCCAGTGGCGTCTCGTGACTGCAAGCCTCATAGAACACCATAATAAACGTTATTAAAACAATTTTTTTTAATTAAACTAAATTTAATAATGATAAGCGTTCACATATACGTACCGGTGGAGGTGGTCACAGTCCTGCTGGTGGAGACGTGGCTAGCTGAGGTGGTCACAGTCCTGCTGGTGGAGACGTGGCTAGCTGAGGTGGTCACAGTCGCTACCTGAGGGCTGTCTGTGGAGACGTGGCTAGCTGAGGTGGTCAGCAGTCCTGCTGGTGGAGACGTGGCTAGCTGAGGTGGTCACAGTCCTGCTGGTGGAGACGTGGCTAGTGTGTCTGACGTGGCTGCGAGTGGTCACAGTCCTGCTGGTGGAGACGTGGCTAGCTGAGGTGGTCACAGTCCTGCTGGTGGAAGACGTGGCTAGCTGAGGTGGTCACAGTCCTGCTGGTGGAGACGTGGCTAGCTGAGGTGGTCACAGTCCTGCTGGTGGAGACGTGGCTAGCTGAGGTGGTCACAGTCCTGCTGGTGAAGACGTGGCTAGCTGAGGTGGTCACAGTCCTGCTGGTGGAGACGTGGCTAGCTGAGGTGGTCACAGTCCTGCTGGTGAGACGTGGCTAGCTGAGGTGGTCACAGTCCTGCTGGTGTAGACGTGGCTAGCTGAGGTGGTCACAGTCCTGCTGGTGGAGACGTGGCTAGCTGAGGTGGTCACAGTCCTGCTGGTGAAGACGTGGCTAGCTGAGGTGGTCACAGTCCTGCTGGTGGAGACGTGGCTAGCTGAGGTGGTCACAGTCCTGCTGGTGGAGACGTGGCTAGCTGAGGTGGTCACAGTCCTGCTGGTGGAGACGTGGCTAGCTGAGGTGGTCACAGTACTGCTGGTGGAGACGTGGTTTGAGCTGAAAGAGGTGGTCACAGTCCTGCTGGTGGAGACGTGGCTAGCTGAGGTGGTCATCGGGACAGTTCCTGCTGGTGGACGGGCGTGGTCATCCTAGACGGGGCTGGAGGTGGTCACAGTCCTGCTGGTGGAGACGTGGCTAGCTGAGTGGTCACAGTCCTGCTGGTGGAGACGTGGCTAGCTGAGGTGGTCACAGTCCTGCTGGTGGAGACGTGGCTAGCTGAGGTGGTCACAGTCCTGCTGGTGGAGACGTGGCTAGCTGAGGTGGTCACAGTCCTGCTGGTGGAGACGTGGCTAGCTGAGCTGTCAATCTTTCAGTCGCCATTGTACTGCGCAAACAAAAGTTTTGATTCTTTTCAAGGTTGAAAAACATCTTTCTGCTTCTGTTGTTGTCATTGGAGTTGTTATTAAATTTTTTAACAACTCGACAGTTTCTGAAAATGTTGACTGCAGATGATAGTCATTTATCATCATTTATTCAACATCTTCATCATGTTTCGCTATGGAAATCTTGTACTGAATCAATTTGAGCTGTAATGTTCACTTTACGTTATTTATATGCTTGGTTAAGTGCTCATGTTTCATTACTTTTTGTGGTAAATGTCTCAAGTCAGTCACTCCACTTTTGTCCATGGAGTCTCCACCAAATAGTAAGCAAGGAAAACACTCACTTTACGGTCACTGGGTCAGTGTGGTGTGCTGACACAATCATAACAAAGTCACTTTACGGTCACTGGGTCAGTGTGGTGTGCTGACACAATCATAACAAAGTCACTTTACGGTCACTGGGTCAGTGTGGTGTGCTGACACATCATAACAAATCACTTACGGTCACTGGGCAGTGTGGTGTGCTGACCAATCATAACAAAGTCACTTTACGGTCACTGGGTCAGTGTGGTGTGCTGACACAATCATAACAAAGTCACTTTACGGTCACTGGGTCAGTGTGGTGTGCTGACACAATCATAACAAAGTCACTTTACGGTCACTGGGTCAGTGTGGTGTGCTGACACAATCATAACAAAGTCACTTTACGGTCACTGGTCAGTGTGGTGTGCTGACACAATCATAACAAAGTCACTTTACGGTCACTGGGTCAGTGTGGTGTGCTGACACAATCATAACAAAGTCACTTTACGGTCACTGGGTCAGTGTGGTGCGCTGACACAATCATAACATCAACTCAGCTGTTCACTGTGCAGTGTTAGGAATGATTCCAGTTCTGTGAAGGGTTGACTCAAAATGCAAATATTGATTTAGAGAAGTTAGAAGCAAAACTGGATCTACTTTCAAATCGTCTGAACAACATTAATTAAAATTATGCGAATTATGAAAGTAATTTCCTAGAGTCAAATCCGTCTGAGGATGAAATTCAGCGGGTTTTGGGTGCATCAACTGCCAGAAAATTCTCTCACAAAGACCTACTGTAGCTAATGGTCAGACACCTGTTACACCTGCCATAAATGGCATACCATTACCTAGGCCCCCTACACATTCATTACCTATTTTTGAAGGTCATGATTATGGAGAGTTTATTAGTGGTTTTCAGTCATTGGTACGTTCAGGAACTGACATAGATCTGATAGCTAAGTTAAACTATCTTAAATGTCTTGTGAAGGGAGAACCCTTTGAACTGATTAAATCGTTCCTGGTGGTCAAAGACAATTATCAACAAGCTTAGTGTGTCTTAACAGACAATTACTTTGATGGTGACAAAGCCAGGGTTAAACATGGAGTCGAACCTCAACCTTGAAGCCTCCAAGACATTATTTTTCAGATTTGCAGACATTTAGGATCACACTAGATAATAATCTCAGATCTCTAGAGACTAAATATAACACAAATCAATGTGATTGGTTTATCAGTGGTATTGTACAGGATAAACTGTCACCACAAATCATTGAAAGATTAAATATTATGTTCAACAAATGCTATTTCACTTGTGAAGAAATTAGCAAAGGTTTACAAGCAATAGTTTCTTGCATGCAAGCAACGAGACAAGATGATAAACCTACAAATCCTACTGTGGATACCAAACCTTCAACTCAGTACAAAAAGAGTGTACCTACTCCCACTAAACCACATAATGGGAAATCCCATGTAGGCACTTATCAAGCTGTGAACACAACAGACAGTAAACAGACTGTCACACATAAACGTACTCCAAAATGTGTACTTTGTGATGGAACACATTGGGCACAGTATTGCATTCAATACACAACACTGGAGGCACGGAAACAACGTGCTCAACAGCTGAAAAAGGTGCACTAAGTGTTTAGGTGAACACAAGGGAGGTAAATGCTCACTGAAGAAGTGTTTTAAATGTAAGGGAATGCATCATACAGCATTATGCCCAAGCACTTATGCTGAACAACCGACTTCCACAGAATCAGGAAGTCAACAAACAGCAAAATTAAATGTGAGAGATAAGTCTAAATCGACTGCTCTCCCAATAGCTCGAGTAGAGTTATTAAATAAATTACACAAAACCAATGTGCTAACATTATTTGATCAAGGCTCACAAAGGTCTTTCATAAGAAGAAGTGTTGCAAAAACTGAATAAACAACCCCATGCCAAAATACAGTTAGATATAGCTGGATTTTTCCAAAGTTCTGGTAAGCAGAAATATGACCTAGCCAGATTTACTGTTGGTCTAGGAAACAGGAGAAAGACAGTAGAAGCTGTGGTAGTCGATGATTTGCCTAAGTCAGTCAGCATTACGTTCAAGTGAAATACTGAAATAAACGCTTTTTTTCGGCAATTATTTACTCATCACTTGAACTCCCACTCATCACTTGAACTCCTACTCATCACTTGAACTCCCACTCATCACTTGAACTCCTACTCATCACTTGAACTCCCACTCATCACTTGAACTTCCCCAGCTCAGGGCTGGAGCATAGACGACTCCTCGAAGGAACGACCCGGTGGTAGCTGGGGACGTTGAGCCGTCACTTAATTAAGTATCTTTCAACATTGTTCTTTAACTGACCTGCCTTAGTATGCTACAGAGCCTTTACATAATGATCTAAAATACAGAAGGAATGTAATTGATAAGTCCTTTAAAACTGCCAGAAATACTTTTTACAATTCGAAAAGGGACAACCTACCATATCAACCATATCAACTTGGTTGAATTTTAATATCAAAATTGTATTTAAAAACCTTGATACAGTAAAAAAAATTGATAACATATTTCCCCAAAAATGCTGATGGGTGTGTCTACAAATATATGATAAAGTTTATTACTGATAAAAGTTTTGAACTAAGAATAATTTAATATAAATAGTATACCATTAGAACTGGACAAGATTATAATACTCTGTTTATTCAAGTACGAGATTTTAACCATCCAATTGATTTTCAGAAGACTTAGAAAGTTGCATCAAGCAAGTCCATAGTCGACAGGAATATAATAGAATATAATAGAATATAATAGAATCATGCTTCATAAAAAATAGTTTTGAAAATAATATGAATATTGCCTTTGGTTTATAAAAATTGGAGTCATTTATAATTAATAAAATTTGGGAAGAGTTTGAGATATATTAGATAAGTATAAAATCGTAATGCTTAAGTAGAGTATCAGTTGTGTTTCACAGAGTCGGGTGTTGTGATGTGACTGTGAGGTGTAGTCTCGCCCTTATATACCTTCCTGTTGCCCTAATATTTTACACTTCCTTGATAATGAGAAGTCACGAAAGCGCTTGGAATTTCACTATTTTTTCAGTGGTTCTTTTGCATATTGTGATATCACCTGTTTTCTGTGAGCTTATTGCATATACATATATATATATATATATATATATATATATATATATATATATATATATATATATATATATATATATATATATATATATATATATAAACCGAAAATTTAACATGAGTATAAATTTTGTCTGGTTCCTGACATTCGTGACACTAAGAATGAATATATATCTGTCTGACATGGGCCAGTATACATTACACACCTCTCTTTAGTCTTATATTGCAGTTATGAAGACCAGTGTCAGCTCACTTGCACTACTTAGTGGAACTAGTATAACTAGACGTGACCTACACGAAGCAGTCAGCAGTAGACTGAGTGGCTGGTGCCGTAGCCAACAACATGTTGACCACAGCATTGTTGCTTGGCCACCACTGTCAGCGTCACATATATCTTGACATAGTCACATATATCTTGACCTTGTCACATATATCTTGACCTAGCCACATATATCTTGACCTAGTCACATATATCTTGACCTAGTCACATATATCTTGACCTAGTCACATATATCTTGACCTAGTCACATATATCTTGACCTAGTCACATATATCTTGACCTAGTCACATATATCTTGACCTAGTCACATATATCTTGACCTAGTCACATATATCTTGACCTAGTCACATATATCTTGACCTAGTCACATATATCTTGACCTAGTAATTGAACATTTGACTAAGCATCTATATATGGAAACTTGTTTTCTCTTAATTTTTTTTTTATTTTTTTTATAGGACTAGCAGACGTCAATGGCATTCTACTATATAAAATGCTCCTTGTTATGCAGAGCATTTCCCACGCATTAGGTCAATTTTGTCCCCGGATGCGACCCACACCAGTCCACTAACACTCAGGTACTCATTCTACTGCTAGGTAAACATTGGACAGAAGGTATCTTAAGAAAACACGTGCTAATGTTTCCAGGCGTACCGGGGATCGACCCCCCGACCACAGTACTTTTATCGTCTTCTCTGAGGATGAGGGTCCCCAGTAAAGTTCTAGAATATTACTGGGGACCCTCATCCTCAGAGAAGACAATAAACGTACCTCAGGGAAAACTCGAGGTTCTCCCCGGAGCTGTTAGAATATTTTCTTCTCCTACCACCCCCTATATATATTATATGAGTGTTTATTAATAGACAGAATACATTGACAGAAAACACAAACATGAATATATATATACCTCAGGGAAAACTCGAGGTAGTTAGGCTTAATTAAACTGCGCTTGCTATATTAAAGTTAGGAAGGTTTTCTAAGGTTCTTTTGGCACAAAATTATTATTTTTACATTAACATAAATGAAAAGATATATCGGAAATACGCACACACACACACACACACACACAAAACGCCAGGAGCTATGAATCGACCCCTGCAACCACAAATAGGTGAGTACACACACACACATTAAACTACAGACCTGTGTCACTGACTGTATAGTATGCAAAGTCATGGAGAAGATCATCAGGAGGAGAGTGGTGGAGCACCTAGGAAGACACAAGCTTATAAACGACAACCAGCACGGTTTCAGAGAAGGAAAATCCTGTGTCACAAACCTACTGGAGTTTTATGACAAGGTAACAGAAGTAAGACACGAGAGAGAGGGGTGGATAGACTGCATTTTCTTGGACTGCAAGAAGGCGTTCGTCACAGTTCCTCACAAGAGGTTAATGCAAAAGCTAGAGGATCAGGCACACGTAACAGGAAAGGCACTGCAATGGATCAGAGAATATCTGACAGGGAGGCAACAACGAGTCATGGTACGTGACGAGGTGTCAGAGTGGGCACCTGTGACGAGTGGGGTTCCACAAGGGTCAGTCCTAGGACCTGTACTGTTTTTGGTATATGTGAATGACATAACGGAAGGGATAGACTCAGAAGTGTCCCTGTTTGCAGATTATGTGAAGTTAATGAGAAGAATTAAATCAGTCGAGGATAAGGCAGGACTACATAAGAACATAAGAACATAAGAAAGGAGGAACACTGCAGCAGGCCTGTTGGCCCATACTAGGCAGGTCCTTCACAATCCGTCCCACTAACAGAATATTTGCTCAACCCAATTTTCAATGCTACCCAAGAAATAAGCTTTGACAATTCTACCCACTCATGCGCGAGTCCCACTCAAATCCAACCCCTCTCACTCATGAATTTATCCAACCTAAATTTGAAACTACCCAAGGTCATAGCTTCAATAACCCTACTAGGCAGATTGTTCCACTCATCAACTTCCCTATTTCCAAACCAGTACTTTCCTATATCCTTTCTAAATCTAAACTTATCTAACTTGAATCCATTATTGCGTGTGGAGAAAATTCTCCAAAGGAGGGGGGTATGCGCCCTTACTACCCTTAGTAAGGGCCCTCACCCTTTCCACCCTTAGGAAAGGGCCAGAGGAGGCGCGTCTGGCTGCATAAACAATTTAATTCAAGCCAGATGTACTGTCAACAGTGTGTCAAGAATTGTGCTGACCACAGCACCACGAGGCACCTCGTGGCACCACATGGCTGCACGAGACTGCAAAGGGCAGCACGAGCGGTCAGATTGAATTTGGCCACCGCAAGAACGGGTCATACGACTCTAGTGGTCATGCGGCGCGAGGCGACGTAAATCAACATAGACATTACTCGTTCGCGTCCGTTATATCATTTAATCTCCACTAACGTCGGGAAATAAGGGAAATAAGATAAGAACTCTGTTCCAGCGCGTTTAGTGAATAACTTCAACATTGCAGTATATTCAGAAGTGTGCGCAGCTTCTTACTGCAAAAGGACGAACGTAGAGACAATCGCAAGTGAATTCCATCGAAACAAGACGGTGACTTCAGCGGCATTCTACAATCAAGACAGCATTTCCGCCGTATATGGTGGAGCCAACACCATTGCTCAAAGTTACACGAGCAAGGTAAGAATTTGATGTTCTGGTCAAAACAGGGGACTGCGCAGTTCTTGTATTCAAGAACATTCAAATTTTTACCTAGGGACGGCGGTTATGCGTGGACTTTTTAGTCCAAAACAGTGAGTAAAACGCCTTTCAGTCCATCTAAGACTGAAATATGGACATACGCTCCTTTGGGGCAATAATTATTAACCCTTGATGTTTACCTTACAGCCCTGTGGAGATTGAGGCAAAATGGATCCCTGAGAAGGTGTTGGTGGCGGCTGCGACATCTTGGATTCATCAAGAAGATAAGTAACATACAGTCCACGTTATTGTTGGAACCCATCCTCCACATATTGGTCCTTACGAACCGGAAGTTTGGTCATTACGAATCGAACGTTGATCGTATTCGAACCAGGAGAGTGACCACATGGTGGTCCAGAGACTTATACTTCAGTGTATAAATGTCTACGATCCAAGGTCCTTCGAGAAAAGCTGTAAAATTATTGTTTTTACAAAAGAAACCAGAATATATGGGTCCCTACTCTCAATCAAAGAGTATGGGAAGCTCTCGCGAGGTATAGAAAACGCGAGCCGGCAGGCGCTCACCCGACACCCAAGAAGAAAACGGTAGTCGGGTCACCCAAGGTTGGGGGACAGTACTTCTGGGGGGCCACTCCCCCACTAACCCACTCACACACGCGGGAGCAACACTTCAATTTCTGCTTAAGTCAGCAGAGTAGCAGATTGACTGGCACATGGCTGGTCTGTGAATGTATATAGTATAAACAGTTTATATATACACACAGTGTTTATAATGTTTATAGACACAAATTAAGAGAAGAAACTGTATATTATGTTGTCTCTTATATAATATAGGAAGTGATATTAAGTTTAAACTTTCATATTAATTAACATTGTAACAGTGACATATGTATGTATATAAACATTGAATATATATGTGTAAGTATATATGTTATAAGAATATTTTTAAAA
>WNWK01011487.1:0-64292 GCA_009830355.1 Cherax destructor
AAAAAGGGTCGCCGGGTCAGGTCAGGCACCACACCCCTCCCCACGACTGGGCTGGGCCCCGTACCACACTATAATTAAAAGGGCCTCCACGTTAGAGCTCTGTTACCTCTACATAAGTATATAAACCCCAAAATTTGGGCCCAAAAATTTTTTTATCCCAGTCCGTTGAGGCTCTGGAAGCGGTGAGTGATTATAAAGTCAGACAAGCTGTCTTGACAACTGTCAAAATCCTTTCCACCCAGGTTACATGTAGTGCAGATTAACCTGTTACTAAACGAATAACCTAACAAAACCTAAAACTGAGACAACATTCTGTACCTATTCTCATTGTCCTTTATACATTTAGGGAATGCGTCCTTCTTCGTTCAACTGTCACTAAGGCATTAACTGAGCCAGGTTTTTCCGGGCTGGTGAAACAATTTCCCCATCCTCAAAGTGATATTTTGTTCGTCCGTACTAAAATAACGAATATAAATAAAGGTGAAAAGTTAACATCTGATGGTAACAGACCTTTTAGCAGCAACAGAACTGTTACCTACATCCCAACAGTGCCGCCAGTGCAGGCGTTCCCCCCACCCCGCTAAATATTGTAGATTGGGACCTCAATTTTAGCGACCCTCATTATAGCAAACTCTGAAACTGTCTACTTCTCATTGTCTCAGTTGTGTGGGGTCATCCTGATTATTTTCGTTGTCTGTATTCCAAAGGGGGCGGATCTGCCCCCTTTGTTAAAAAGGGCGGCGTACTAGGGCCCGGTCGTGAATCATCTTGGGGAACCCCCATTTTTTAACTCTGAACTGGTCTTCTCCCCCAAGGTTTCATGTTTCTTACCTCAACTTTCATCTGATACTCTGACCTTTCTATATTTTCACTAAATCTGAAGAGTCTCTATGAAATTCCTTCCTGGGTTTCTCATACCATCGGTCTCAATTTTTTCTTGTCCCTCAGGTGACAGCAATAAGGGGTTTTCGTTTTCTCTTCTGAATCTTCTCCGGGTTTCCCAAGCTTCCGTTTTCTTGTTTCCTTCTTCCTTTCCTCAGCTCATCCGTTCTCTACATTTCTCTTCCCTCCTAAAGTTTGTACGATCCTTTCTCTTACCTGCAATAAATATCCTGGGTCCTCTACTCCCCTGTGATGAATGAGTTGAAAATACAGTCTCCTTACAGTTTTCTATTACTCCCCCAACATCAGACCCATAATACCCAACTCCTCTCTTGACTTCCCATGGTGAAATGATAAAGCTATCACAGCTTATTGATACACATTGCTGTGTACATTCTCACTCTCGACTGACGACCCTTATCACATAAAAACCTCTTGAAAAAATTTCTCCATGTGTCTCTTAACTCATCGACTCCTCCCCCCCTCATCAGGGCCTTTTAACCCCGATTTACAATCCACAAGCCGTAAGTGTTTATGATCTCTTACTAGATATATGCTTTTTTAAAAAAAATATAATTGTAGCAGCAGTTTCGTTTAAAAAAGTATGATAATTAAAGTATTTTATTTAAAAAAATAATTATGTCAGAAAATCTTCATCCCAGACCCCCGATCTTGTTCATCTCCGTAACTTTTAACTCCTTTCCTTTATTTACGGTCAGGGGGATTAAGAAACTCAAGAAAAGAAGATGAAATATAAACTCAACTCTGTCCCCCTCTCTCTCCTCCTCCTCTCATTCCCCTTGCTCTTCCCCTAACTCTCCTTCCCCCTTCCCACCCTTTCCCCCTCCCCCCCTCCACTAACATCAATTATTTTTGCTTTGCTTTTAAAAAGCAGGGGAAAAAAATGGTTAACTTGAGACATAAAAAAATTGAATGACATGCCAGCGAGAACTTTTCCCTTTTTTCTCTTTCGTTTATTTTATTTTCCCTTCTTTCTTTTTTTTAATTTTTTCTCTTTCTCTCTTTATAAATTGCATTTAATAATTGCTTCTTGCTCCTTTCCACTTCCAAGGCCCATAGTAAGACCTCTTCTTTCCCCTCTCCCTTTTTAATTTCCTTTTCATTTTTCCCTTTTTTTTCTCTTCATTTCTGTATTCCTTCTTTCTTTTCTTCTTCTCTCTCTCTTTCCCTCTATTTTATGTCTCCCCTCCTCCCTCTTCTCTCCCTCCCCCTTCGTCTCTTCCTTCCCTCTCCCCCACCTCAATAATGACAGGAGTAATGTTGGGTAAGTAATTTCTTGCCCAATTCCCCCCTTCAACACAACTGATTGGGGAAATGGGGGGGTTGGGCGTCACTATTTTAGACTTTTTAAAGAGCCTCTAGTTTGCCCTGCACCTTAATACCCTCAAGTACATAGTGGTATTTAGTACCACAAGATGAAAATTAGACACATGTGAATTGGTATCCTTATCTGGGTATCTCTACAGTAAAGATACCAGATGTTACACATGTTTTTTTACCCTCAGAAGGCCCAGGAGCTGTATGGCCACACCCCTCGGGAGGCCCAGCGCTGCAGACCCAGCACCTTCAGGAGACGCAGGGGGAAGAACAAACCATTGAAACACAGTATGTAATTAAACAAACAGTGGCACTTTATTGTGGAGATGTTTCGCCCACCAGGTGAACGGATAGCGTGCCCGGTAGAGTATACTACTTATTATAATCTTTATTTCAACAAGTACAAGATATACGGCCCCAGCTGACATCATGAAAATTACTGTATAAAACCCCCTTATTATCGAGCATTTCCGGCAAATTAGATCAATATTGTCCCAGGATGCGACCCCACCAACTAACACACGGTCCCCATTTTACTGAGGGGTGAACAGGGAAAACCGGTGTCTTATGGAAACACTCTAATGTTTCCAGCCTTACCGGGGATTCGAACTCCGGACCTTAGTGTGTGAGCTGAGTTGCTTGCAATCGAGCTGGGGGTACAGGTACAGGAGCTCACCAGGACGGGTCCTTGCCGGATCTTCTCCATTTTGGGGAACTGGCAGGTATCTCTCCCAAAGTATTAACACTGTCCCAAAACTGTGGCTACAATACACAAATATCCCCCACAGGAAAATAAACTTATGACGCGTTTGGTCCGACTTGTATCATTAACTAGTACCAGTCACGGTACTGTGCCTACTTTGGGTACATTTTTTAAAAAATAAATCAGGCGAAATTAATTTGGCGATACCATGAGATTTTCACGACAGCTTTATTAGAAGACGCTCTCTCAACGTCACCGATAATCCGATTTATTTTATGAAACCACGGCACTTGTTCTGTTCAAGGTGAGCCAAAGTTAAGAGTTATTTACGTAAATGACCAGAGCCAATGTGTAATAAGATAATGTAAAGAAAAATTAAGAGAATACGATTGTTATAATGTAATACACTCACCGAAACCTGGCTAAAGCCTGGTACAACAGATGTCTATGTCATTCCTGGTTACACAGCCATACAACTGTAGGACACCAGCGGAGGGGGTGAGCAGCCATATACTACTCAGATCAACTTGATTGCATCAATAATTCTTGCACAATGGATGAACATGGAGAATATATTATAGCTAACTTAAATCAAAAGACCTGCAAAAACCTCACAGTGATAAACATCTACAGAGTACCAGTGAAACATTTACCATTTTAGTGAAAATTAGAAACATGATAACTGATGCACACATTAGCAAAGACCACTGCTGCTCATAGGAGATTTCAACATAAATCTCCTACATGACCAGGACCTACAAGAAACCGAATTCACAAACACTATGAGCAAATGTCTTGTTCCTACCAACAATAACAAAACCTACAAGAATCTCTGAGACTAGTATCTCCTTATTAGACCACATCTGACTAATACCATATCCCTTTTAAAATCAGGCATAATCACAGACAATACCAGACCACTACTCCTACCTTTTCATAACCAACATAGGTAATTGCTCCAAGACACTACTAAAGTTACTTCTCAGACTACATAACGAGACAGTTGTTAATAACTTTATAACAGCTATGATTAACATCGACTGGCATAATGAGATAGAAAACATATACAGATACTGATGAATGTATTTGATACTTTCTAAAAACACTACTACCTCTATGACAAGCATTGCCCTAAAAACTAAACAGATCACAGCTAAGAGACTGAACAGTCCGCTGGCTAACACCCAGCATCCTGCAAATATTTTAACACCAAGCACCTATATGAAAACAGTACATAAATGGTCAAATATCCAGAGACTATTCTAAACGTTACTCATCAATCCTTACCAGCCTGGATAAGAATGTCTATTCCACACCCAGCCTTCGTGGAGCGCGGGTGGCCGGTGGAGACCCCCGGTGCAAGGTGGTGCCTGCTCAGTCGTTTGACCATGGCGGATGGGTACAGACGTCATGTTAATATGATTGGGGTTGAAATTCTTCAGGGAGCAGTCTATTCGGCAAATGCAGATATCGTCTTACCAGCTATAATACGAGATACATTGGGAGTGGAGCATCTGAAGCCCACGTGGATAGCCTTAAATGGGGCAAAACGACTGTTCATCAAATTTGCAAGTTCATCGGCGTACCAGAGTGGTTGATAAGTTTCAAGACCAACGACTACAGGTGAGGCAAGGATTGGAGGTATGTGTCAGGGATGTCTCTGCATTATTTAAGTGGATCGCTTAGAAATGTTCCTTTTGAGGCGGAGAGAATGTGACATCAGGCAAGAGTTGCAGAAGTATAGGTGGTGCACGCAGTTACGATTGGCAGATGGTCATCTGGTTATATACCGCACACTCAAGGAACATATTATGTAAAGATGTCATTGCATTCACCGATTCCCTCATATATCCTAATGCAAGATTTCCGGTCGCAGGTATACGTAACATACAGGTCAGGTCCGGACGTGTCGGTTGTGTGGTGGACTGACATGTTGCTGTGGACTGTGTGAGCAGCAGATCAGGGGACAGAAATAAGCAGAGTATGCAGCGTTGTGGAGGAGAGCAGGAGGATGCAGAATGTTGGTGATGAGGGCGATGTGGTTATAGGAGCGCAGGAGGGAAGGAGCGACGTGTTTGGAGTGAAGAGGTTGATCGAGAGGAGGAGGGGTGAGGGTCCAGGAGCAGCGTCTGCAGGTGGATATGGAAGGAGCCCAGGAGGTTGGCAGTGTGTACGGAGGGAGAAGGTGTCAGGTGGAGTCGGGCCTTTGGAGGATTTAAATGCATTTGGAAGGTGATACCACTCCTATCGGACCACAGGGTGAGACCCTCGGGAGCGAGAAGGAGACTCCATAGCACGTGTGAGGCGGTGGAGGCCGGGCCAACAGTGCTTGAGGTGCAAGGCAGGCGGGACACAGTAGAGAGATCTTTTGGTGGAGGTGGAGGTGCATAGGGAGGAGGAGGAGGGATGGAGGTATTAGGTGATAAAGGGGCTAGGAAGGAGCAGGGAGGATTCGATGATGAGGTTTTGACAGCAGGGCAGAGGATTGGCAAAAAAATGTGGTCAGAGGTGGCTCACGGAAAAGGGGCATAAAGGGAAGAGACGATAGTTTTGGAAAATAATGAAGAATGAGGGAAAATTAAGAGATGGGAGGCCGCCATATGACAAGGGTGAAATAAGATCAGTGAAGCAGAAGGAAACCACCCGCTTTCTTATTCAGGTGTTTAACGCTCAATGCCAATGGCCTCAGGAATTAGGCCAAAAGAGATTGGGTAGCAGTGTCATTGCTGAGATGGGACAGATGTGGTATTTGTCCAGGAACATAATTATCGAAGGGGTAGGAGATGGTCCTCAAAGGTTATAAGGTGTATGCTAGGATGCCGTGGGCTCTAAAAAGGTGGGGTTCTGTGGGAATCAGGGAGGGTTGCCCTTTTCACTTGTCCTCATGGGAAGTGGTTTTAGAGTAGTGAGGGTAGATGGGTGTGGGGAGGGTTGCAGGTTAGTTTGGTAGGGGTATACATGCCTGCAGTAATGAATAGGAGGGTTAAGACTATTTTGTAAATACTGATTTGACGTATAGTTTGAGGGGGTTTAGCAAATGTGGTGATAGTAGGGGGATTGAATAGCGTGATAAGGATTAGGACGTGGAGCCGAGAGGTGAGGGAGTGATTTAGAATCCCTTAGAATGTGTTGGGGGCGGCGGTCTGATAGATGTGGTAGGTGGAGGGAGGGGAATGGGCGAGTTCACGTGATTTTAGGCATAATTATGGCGAGGTTGGATAGGATCTACACGTCTCGGGTAGTGGAAATTAAGAAGGAGCAGTACGTGGATTTTGGGTTTTCAGACCACCGAGGTGTATTGATTTTGAAGGGGTATGGGAGGGGGTAGTTCGTGTTTTTAAGAGTTTTGGAAGCTGAATGTAGCTTTGTTGGGTATGGAGGGGGAGGAGTTTTTCCAGGGGTGGTGTGGGTCTTGTGGGGGAGGGAAGGAGGATGCAAGGAAATGTGGTGAAATGGGGTGGAATGAGGTAGGTAAGGAAGAAATAAAAAAAGTTTATGGAGGGTAGGAGGAGGACGTGAGGATGAGGTTTTGGTTATCAAAGGTACCTGGAGGGGTTAAATAGAAATGTGACAAGAGGGGCTTGGTGATGGTAGGCATGAAAGTGAAGTTCAGGAATTACGAGACAAGTTGAAAGAAATACAGTTAGAACGGTTTCAGGCATTACGGTGCGGAGTGGAATGGAGGAGGTATTGTGGGGAATAAGGTGTCGCGGGTGGTCCTGAGGAATTTTCAGTCAAGGAGGAAACGGATGCTGATAGAGTCGTTAAAGGTGGATAAGGAGGGGGAGGGTATCAGGTGGGTGTATACTACGGACGACGGAAGGTATGGTGGGGTATGCGGAAGTTTGGTTCAGAGAAAATTCGCTGCTCAGGGGAGGGTTCTTTGAGGTGAAAAAGGATATTGAGGGAATTCATAGTTTTATTAAAGGAGGAGAGAAACATGTTTGAGGCGTGATTACGGAAGAGGAGGTATGGAGGGGGTGGGAATGTTAATTTTGGGGAAATCTCCGGAATCGATGGGTTACCAGGGAGATTTTTATGTTTTGCATTGGCAGGTTTGGAGGGAAGTTTATTTGGCTCATGAATGAATTAAGAAGGGGTGAACAAAAGGGGTAGTCGATGCGAACAGGGGTTATAGTGCTGGTGGAGAAGTCAGGACAAAGGGCTTACAGGATTATCGCAGCATAGCTTTAATGACAACAGAATATAAAATCTTCGTGAAGGTATTGGCAACAGGATAAAGTCGGGGCTAAAGAGTTGTTTGCATAGGGGTCAACTGGGGTGCCGGGGAGGAGTATTAGAACGCATAGGCAGATTAGGCAATTTATAGGAGGAGTCGCAAAGGGAGGGTCTTGGAATAGATTGGCAAAGTGCATATGATAGGGTAGATAGGGATATGTTAAGGGAAATCATGTTAAGGCAGGGGTTTGGGTCAGCAGTGGTGACTGGGTTAGGACTTTGTATGATGGGGCTTTGATGAAAATTCAAATAAATGGGAGGTTGAGTAATGGGGTTGGAAGTGCATAGGGGATTACGGTGTTGTCCACTCTCCAGATTCTGTTTGCTTTGCTACAGGATCCTTTCTATAGATTGGTAGAGGAACAGTTGGTGGACAGAGTAGAGAGGGTGGGGAGGTTGATTGCATTTTGGGCATGTAGATGATACAACGATTTTGGTAACAGAGAGGGGTAGTTAAAGGAGGAATAAGTTAGTGGAATATTTTGGGGAAGCAACAGAATGAAGGTGAATAGGGTAACGAAATTGTTGTACGGAATGAATACCCCACAAGGGAGGGGAACGAGGAAGTGGGGTGGGTTTAGTTATGAGAGAGGTACGAAGGTGGTGGGGTTGGAGGATGTTGCATTGTGAGGCGATGCTGAGAGCGATGTTGATAATGACAGATCCACATATAGGTGTAAGGTACGAAGGTTAGATAGGATTGGTATGGGTGGTGGGGAGGTGAGGGGTTATGAGGCTTGGCTCTGTATAATTGGAATTTCATTTGGAAGTGGTTTGGGGGAAATTAAGGGTACACTCCAAAGGTAAGGGATACGAGTTATTGCTTTTATCAGGGCATTTTGGTATCCAGGGAACAGTTACATGTGATGGGGTTGGGATGGGAAATGTGCCACATGTGGTGGCTTGGAAACAGTATATCATGTAGTGTGTACTTTTTATGAGGGTTTGTGTTCAGTGAGGGATTGGTTGGGGAAGGTATTGAGATTAGTAGGAGGAGGGAGAATGTCTCCTTAAGGGCCTTGTGTTTAGATTTGGTGTGGTGTGGAGTCAGTTATACGCAGGGGATTTCGTACTTGATTTTTAGATTTCATTTTCATTTCGTGGGCAGTTAGGGATTTGTGTGGGTACCGTCAGGTCAGCGCTTTGGGAGCAGATATGTATAGGACCAAGTGTAGGAATAGGAGGTGTATGGTAGGGATTGAGAGTATCTCAGAAGGAATATAGGGACATGTCAATAGGGAGTTTATGGGAGCTGTAAGGGTAGGGAAGGGAAGGGTTAGATCTTTTGAAGGTGAGATGTGGGAGTGGGGTTAGGATTAGGGGAGGTGGGGTTTCAGGTGAAGATTTCCTATGTTATATGATCAGGGGTTGGGTGTTAGATTGAGTATGGTAAGGTGGGAAGGTGAAGTGTGTGGTTTTTCCTTCTGGCTGGGTGGTCGCCTGGGGATAGATCTGAGCTTAATAGGAGGTAGAATTGATCAGTTCAAACAACAAACATATATTTTTAATTTATTTTATTAGTGCATTTAGAATGATGGTGGGGCTTATGAGGCCTAAGACGATCGGGTATGTCACCTGGAGATGCACAATACATAGGGTTTATGTTTTGTACCTATTGACGATTTGTTTGGATGATCTAAAATATATTGTAAGAAGGTTACAGGCCAAGCTGGAAGTATCTGTAGATTTTTGTTTGGACTTTCATACATAATGTTAAATATATGGTTAGGGTTATGTTTTCAGGTCTTTGTGGGGCCTGGTTTTATAATCACTGATGTTAGCTGTATGGTTTGCCAAAACACTTAATTGTATGGTGTTTAGTAATAATGATGTTGTGTATGTAGGGATATTATGTATTGTGTAATGTGAAGTACTGAGGGGTGGTGGGGATTTTCAGAACAAGATGTATTCTGTTTTAATATTAGTTTGTGTGGTAATTAATACCACAGACATATATGGTATTTTAGGATAATGTAACGATGATTTGGGATTGGTTAGGGTTTTGGGGATTTGGGTAGTAGGATATAATATTGTGTTTTTGTGATGTTCCGGCTTAATTAAGTCAAAGATGGGTATCACCAATTATTGAAACACTCTTTAACAAATCCATCGAATCCTCCCCCTTTCCCCAAACAATTTAAAAAATGGCGGGGGTTTTCCCCCGGATCACAAAGGGGGAATCAGGCAGACTTGAATAACATAGACCAATATCTAACTTACCTCTGCTCTCTAAAATCTTTAAAAAATAATTAAAGGCAGATCGATTCCTACCTCGTCTCCCAAACTCAACCCCGTCTTTTTGGGAATTCAGGCCTAATAAAAGCAAAAAATGATGCTATTATACACATGCTAGAACTAAAAACCCTCTCTCGAGAAAAAAGAATTTCCCGCGGGGAGTCTTCATTGATTTTCGAAAAAGTTTTGATTCAGACGACCATGATTTGCTGCACTTTAAAATTAACATACTATGGATAAAAGGGCACCCCCTCAACTACCAAAAGTCATATTTAGTAACAGAAGCCATACACACACAACCCCGCACATATAAAAAAGGGGGCTTACGACGACGTTTCGGTCCAACCATTTTTTGATGCTTTTAATAATCTTCCCCCTTCCATTGTTTAAAGCTGTTTGGGGAATCTAATTTTTTGCTTCCTTTTTTTGATGTTCATGTCCACCGCTCAGTTACAGGTTTTCCCTTTTTTCCGTGTACCGCAAGCCTATGAAAGTGGCATGTACATTCACTATTTTTCTTATCATGCCTCCTTTGCCCAATAAAAGTGTTCTTATCCCCCCTTTTTTTGTGCTCTCCACTTTTGTGATCCCCTTTTCCTTGAAGCAGAAATTTCCACCTCCAATTTCTTTTCCCCCCCTTGGCTCCCCTTCCCTTTTCCATTGACTCTGCTTTCTCTGGGCCCCCAAACGGACTTTCTTCTCCCCTAAACCCTCTACTCCTGGTAACTCTCCTGTCCTCTCCCCTTCCCCTATATCCCCTGGTCTCTCTAATCTCAAAAACTCTCTCCGTTCCAAATCAAACACCTTACGCCAGACTAACACTTTTCCCAACTAATCTATTCATCCCCCCCTCCCCTATAGATTCTCCTGGTGTCCACTGTATTTTTGGCCCCCCCCGTCCTCTTCAGTATTTGGAGAAACTGGCCGATCTCTTTCTGGCAGACTTAGGGAGCCCCAAAAAAAAAATGTTAGGCCGACACTAAAAATTTTTCTTTTCTGTCATGTCATCCCATTGATTGGTCTTCTGCAAAAACTGTCACAGTACGTCCAACTTTCACAGTCGCCGTCCCGGTTGAATCCTCCCTTATAAAAACTTTCCCTGTATAAATTTTGGGCCCCGGCTTTGTTCTGTAGTCTTTCCTTTCCCATTACATTGTTAAATGCTCCAAAAATTTAGAACACCCCTGACTTAAAGTGATTCCTTCCCCTTTATCTCTTCCCCCCTTTTCCTTTTTTTTCCCTTTTTCCTCTGTTTTTTCTTTCTTTTTTTTTGCCCCTTTTATTTGTCTTTTTTTTTTTTTTTATTTTCATTTTCCCCCTCTGTGTTGTTGTTCTTACCTTATGGGGGCCTCCAGCTTCATTGCCCGTGCTCCTTTCCTAGAAATGACTGACTCCACTACTACTACTACCTCCTTATTACCCCTCCACCCCTTTCTTGTGCCCCCCCCTGTCTGCCTGCCCATAAATACCCCTTCTTCCTGTCCTGTGTGTTGGGGGGACTTTTTAAATGGTTCGCCCCGGGGGGAAACGTCGTCGTAAGCTCCCTCTTTTTATATGTGGGGTTGGGGTTTTGTATTGTTTTCCCGTCACGGTATTGTGCCTTTTTTTTTTATTTAACGAAGCCAGTATGTGTACACAACCACACAACCAGTTACGTCGGGGGCCCACTGGAAGTGTCCCCTTTGGCCCCTCCTCTTTCTCATTTACATCAATGACCTACCGAATGCATCCCTTCTCAAACCCAATTTTTGCAGATGATACTACATACGTCTTCTTTACCCAAACCCAGTCATACTGGTCAACACTGTTAATTTTTCTACCTGGATGATGACTAATAAAAAACTCTCTTTTGACCCAAAAACCCATTTCATTCAGTGTGGAAACAGGTTACAAATGTTCCACTTAACATTTAAAGCTAAACGGATCCCCCCCCCCCAAGACTCACAGAGGGGGAAAAATTTTCCCCCGGGAAACCACCTTGACAGTAGCCTCAAATTCCAGACAAAATACAACAAATTTCCAAAGAAAATCTATGGGGGGTAGGCATATATCAAACTTTAACAGGACGCGACCATAACACAAGACACCATTTTTTGATGTACCCTGTCCATATACACTGTTAAAACCTAAAATTAAGGGCCCCAAAATTTGAATTAACCAGTAAATACTAAAGAACCCGGTCAACATCAATTTAAGATCTTATAAAAAAATCACCTACCACCCTTAACTAAACACTCAAAACTTAACTTTACCAAAAACCCCAGTTACTTAAATCTTAAAACTTAAAAATTAGATGCCCAAAGTTCATACATTACTTAATACACATTGTAGTATAAATCCCTCCCCAAAACAATATACCCCCAATTGTGCATTCTCATACTTAAAACTAAAAAAAGCACAATGTTATATTCCCTAATAAATTTTTTTTTATATTTTATTTAAAACCTTACAATACATTAATAACAATGAAGTACATGATAATAAAAAAAATTTCGAAAACCCCAATATTTCAATTTAGTCTACAAGTTTGGCATTACACAAACCCCTGAAATGCACAATAAAAGTACAAAAAAAAACCTGCACACAAGCCCAAAACATTATTTTATTTTAAAATACCCCAAGGCCACACTGGCCTGCACTAAACCCCCTTTAGGGTTTTTTTTTTTATAAAATTTTTTGGATCCAAATTTAAAAACATAAAAACACATTATCTAAGAAACAACAAAAATGAACAAAATCGCACTGTCAAAAAACATATAAATTGAAAAAATTTTACAATTTTGGGGCGGGGTTTAAAAACCACTAAGAACCCCTAAAAAAATTCCCCTGAAATTCAATATTCTCAATTGAAAGTTCAACATATAATAAATCAAAGACCTAAAACCCCATGTAAAATTTTTTGGGACAAATCAGTATTATTACATATCATGCTATATGGTACAATTTTTTTTTCAAAAAAATCCACCCAAAAAAAAAGGGCCCCAAGCTCCTAATTTTAAAAAGAAAAAAAACGGGGTTAAAAACCCAAAAAAACTGAAAAAATTCATTCCCCGAGCCAAAAAACCCCCGGGAAAGCCCAAAAAAAGCTAAAGTTTAACTCAACATAAAGGGGACCCCGTAGTCTTGGTTTGACCTGCAATATAAAATATTACCACCACAAATATCCCATATGTATAAAATAACACAAAAAAAACCTAACAAAAAAAATATAGAAACCCAAAAAGGGGTTAAAAAACTACAATGAAATACCTAAACCTACATCAATCCTCAAATGTGTTCCCAAAAATAAAAGATCCGGCACACAAGCATTGGTAAGATCATATATCTTTCGGGGAAAAACCCGCCTGGTCCCAACCCCACGGTGAAAAAATTAGATCAATCCCACCAGTTTAATTTCTAAAAAAAATAAAAAAAAACTCTTTTAAAAAAAATGAAGACTTAATGCCGATATCTAAACAAAAAAGGTTTAAAAATATCAATTCTTCCACCTTCCTGAAAGGAGCCAAAAAGGAAAAAAAAAAAGGGCCCTTAGGCCACCCGGGCCCCCAAGTGGGGGAAACCCCCCTTTTTAAAAACCCCCAACCCCCCCAAAAAAAAAAAAAACAAACAATCCCCCAGTCACCAAACATCCCACATATCATCTATAAAAAAAAAACCCCCCCCCCTTTCCCCCGGGGAAAAAGGGGGAGGGGCGACCCAAAAACCCCCCCCCAAACACCCTCCTCCCCCTTAAAAACCCCCCCAAAAAACTTTCAACCTGAACCCCAACCCCCCCCCAGAACCCCCCTTCCAAAAAACCCCCGGAACATGCTCTGACTTAACAACGCCCCCTTGACAACCTTTAAACCCTCGAAAAACCTATCCCACCCCCCCCTAAAGTTCCCTTTTAAAACATTTTTCCTAAAAAAATCTACTGCCAAACCCCAATCCCATCACTTTTAACCCCCCATCTCCATGAAATAAATATAACCCCAAAAACCCAAAAACAACCGCCGCCTCCATCCTCAGGGCATCCCACCAAATCCAGACTTAAACACCGTAAACCGATCCTCCCTTCCCCGGTTTCCCCCTAAAACCATTCCCTCACCCTCTCAAGCCTCCACAAAAGTATCAACTTAAAAGGTTCCCCCAAACCCCACAGTGTTGAAAAACCATCCCCGCAGTCCCATCAAAAAAAAGCGGGCCCCCTAGATGTCAATATACCATGAAAAAACGAAATCCAATCTCACGTACCTTAGGGCAATTTCATTAAAAACCAAAAACCCCGTAAATTCCAATCATAACACGGATAGCGTCCATCCAAAACCCCTTTTTCCCCCCACCTTATAAAACCCCTACCCTCCCTTACCAGGCTGGGGGAAAAACCAAAATACCTTAAAATTCCTCAAAAAAAACAAATTCCCCCCTTTTCCAAAATCTGAAAACCTCACCCATTCCCCCCCCTCCTCCTCAACCCCCTCGCCAGGTATTCCCCCCCTAATATATTTCCCATCAAACCCCTGCAATGGTATCAAACCTACCCTCCCTTTGCTCCCTAGTCTTCCCAATTTTCCTAACCTGCCCAAACCCCCAAAAACCAAGACCCGCCTTAAAACCAGAACACGTCCTCCAGGGGGGGGTACACAGCCAACATAATAGCTTACTGTATATAAAAATTGACAACAAAAACCCTCTAAAAGAGGGACTCCGGCCCCCCCCCCCATCCCCCAGAGCAGCATTAACCCCACTGGAAATTCACCTCATTGCAACACTCGTGAAAACACCCACATACCTTAACCTATCCACTTTGCCCAATAACCCTGACCCAACCCCGCCCCCCCCCCCCACTCCAATAATTTCGATTTTACCCTGTTCACCCCCATACCAGGGGCCCAAAACCAAAAAACTCTATTATCCTGTTTACATTCCCCAAACCCCCCTAGTTCCTACTAAAATAGTGGTGTCGTCTACAAAACCCCATAATCCCTCCCCCCCATGGTACTCCCTCCCTCCCCCCCTTCTGCACAAACCAAAAAGGGGGCCGGGGCCGAAAACAGGGCGAAACAAGGGCCCCCCCACACCCCCCCCCAAAAGCCCTTGGCCCCCAACCCCCCCTTCACCTGATCCCCTTTTTCTTTAAAAAGTACCCCCCAACCCCCACAACCCCCCCCAAACCCATGCCAAAAAAACACCGCCGCGCACACCCCCATCAACACTGTCATATGCCTTTTCCCGTCTACCCCCAAAACCCCCAGCTCGACTGCACTCAAAAAAACCTTTGATCCTCGATGACCCCCCCTCTTCTTCCCGGTACCCCCGTTCTCCTCCCCAAAAGCACCCCCAAAAATCCTTTATTCTGTTAACAAAAATTCGTGCAAATATCTTATAATCTGCCCCATAAGTGTAATTTTGGGCCATAACCCAAGCGTCCCAACACGAGTTTTCGGCACTAAAAATATACCTATTACATATCCCCACCCAATCTATCTTTAATTTCAGCATTAAAAACCAACTGCATCCCCGCAGAACCTCCCAATGAACTATAAAAAAAACCCCAAAAAAACCCTCCCCGGGCCCGGGCCTTGGGGGGCCCTTTACCCGCCAAACCCCCCTCAGTTATAGACCCCCATACCCTCTATCTCCAACCCCATCCCTCAACTATACTGTCTAAATTTCATTCGGTACTTTTCACTTTCCCCCCCGGGTCATCTTACATAAACCAAGCATCTGCATAATAACTCATGGCTTCTGTGGTAAAAAATCTGCCCATTCTGATACCCCCCACACTCCTCAGTTACCCTCAAAGACTGCCGCATATTTTCGCCCTTTGAAAATAGTAACACTAACCGAGGGCCCCATCCCCAAATACTTCCTTTAAACCACCCGTCCCACAGAGCATGAAATTTTATTCTGAACTCCGCAATTGAAGCGCGATGATCAATCTAGCGGGTACCTCCCCCCTCATAACAAGTCCTCAATGCCCCCTAGGTACCTCAACATTCCCAACCTTTCCTCGCATCTTCCCTACCCAGTTGCCCCTAAAAATTTCCCGGTTGCCACTTTAGCCTGCCCTTCCCCCCACTATATCCAATCCCGTCCCATGTTCCCTATCCCCCCCAACCACAAATATTTCCCCCTGATCCTGCAACAACCTAGCATTTAATTTCCAAACCCGGAAATATCTTCACTGCCTCTGCCCATCTCATCTCTACCAACACACCCCTATGATCAGAAAATCCAAAACCTGACATTTTACCCACCTAGCCGCATAACCCTGTTTAATAAAGGGGCCCCACGCCACCCCCCCCCTAACCCATCCTCCACACTTACCGCCTCATAACCTCCTCAAGCTCTGCACAAAAAACCCCCCAACCCTCCCCTAATGATGGTTCCAACCCGAATTTCGTAACCAAAGCAAACCCCCTTAAAAAATTTCCCCAAAAAAATATCCTTTAAAGGCGATTGGAAGTCGGGGGGAATATACAACGATGAAACACACCGTATGTCCCCCCCAAACCCCTCCCCCCCTATCCTGCCATCACCCCCCTAGCAGGGCAGTAAAAGAACAAAACCCCCCGCTAAAGGCCCCGGGTTCACCGACGAAACCCCAGGGCTGGGTCCCTTGGCTTTGCGAGAGGTGGTGGGCCGACGCCACATCCCCCCACGGCCCGTCTGGCAAAGTGGTTTGAGGGTGTGCTTCCTTCAGCCCTCTTCCCTGTCTGAATCTGGAAGAAGATCAGCATAGTGGGAAAGCGCAGAGGCCTTTTGTGCTCATCATGACCCGGCTGGGGGGGAGAGAGGCTGGTGGTCTCTTAAACCCAGGGACCCCGCCGCCTACCCCAGGACACCCCGGACCTCCAGGCCACCTCCTCCCTGGTAGGACTCCCCGGCTTCTAGGGCACCCCGGCACAGACGACACCGACGTCGAGTTCACGGTCGGGGGCGCAAGCGCCTTCAAGCTTCACGGGCGGCCCCCGGGGCGGACGGAATCCCCCCAAAAGTCAAGGGGGCCCCACGGGCATGACGCCCTCCTGAAGTCATCAACTGTCCCCCGGAGGGTCGGCGACCCCCCCCATGGAAGGAAGCCAACATCCCCGATCCCAAGCCCAGGGATCCAGGAAACATGCGGCCCATTTCCCCCCCGCCCTATCCAAGGTTGCAGGGGATGGTTTGGGCCCTAAGATGGGTTTGGGGGGGCACCAACACATCTACGGCTTCCCCGGGGAGTGGGAACCTCTGAGAGCATCCCCCCCTCATGGCCAGCTTGAGTCTGACAAGAGGCCGAAGATTGTCTCTTTCTCGACCGAAGGGCCCTTTGAGCTGGCCAGTACCGGCCATCCTCGACCTGCTGGCCCCAGGGGGTGAGGGGCAAGCTGCTTGCCTGGGTCGGCTCATACCTACGGGGCCCGGCGGCGCGGGTACGCTTCCGGGGCGGGCTTCTGCCCTCAGGACCTTGGAAAATACCGCAGGGGGAGTCCTCCCCAAAACCTTTTCAACGTGCTGATGCATGAGCTGGTGCGCTGACGTTCTCAGCAGGCCCCCGACTGCTCGCTACGCTGATGACCTGGCACTCATTGTCATCGGAAGCCCGGCTGTTGCGCAAACCCCAAACGTGACCTCAGCCTGCTAGATACCACCTTCCGTCGCCTTGGCCTCAAGATCTCGGCGGAAAAGTCCAAGGCATGTTTTTCGTGCCAAGGTGCCTGAAAAGGGCTAAAATCTCAGACATCAACCTGGACTGGGTCAGCAGTTACCAATATCTTGGTATAGGTTGACAGCCGACTCTTTCCGCAAGCATGCAGAGCATGTCGGGGCGTGCCATGCAACGTGTCACGGCCATGCGTGCCATGGCCAATCCTAGGCTGGTGCCGCCATGATATTCTCGGATGTTCTAGTGGGCGGTCGCCCCTAGTGCTATGGTGCAATCACCCCGGATGCTCATCCCTCATGCCTTGGGGTGCAACCTTCTTTTCCTTAACAACATCCCTCCAGGCCATTTTTAGCCGCCCAGGGTTATCTCATCATCCTCATATCCCCACTGGGCCCAGGGTACTTTCCCTACTTTCCCTAACCTCATTACCTTTCCATGCCCCCCACCTCAGCCACCACCACAAACGAGTCAAGATCCTCTACCGGACCAATCACGCACCCCGGACCCCCAAACCACCAGATGAGTCCTCATCCCAAACCCCAAAAAATCCACAGGGGAGCTCCCAAGGAGACTCTGGATGTCCTCAAACAAAGGCCCGATAACCAGAGGCCACCTCCAACAAGTCACCCTTCATGGCAACCTGGGAAAACTCAAGCACCTCTTGTTCGCTGGGGTTAAAGTCAAAACTGCCCCCCGCTCAACCGCCTCACTCCCAAATTTGGGGGACATCCTCAGTGTCAAGAACCCCGGCCACATCCAACTGCCCCTCGTCTTGGGCGTTTTCTCAGATCCCTCTCAGCACGAAAATTCCCCCATCTCCGTCCAGGGTTTCTGCTCCCGTTGATCACACGAAGCCCCCATATGTCCGGGGGGCTGCAGAGCCCGGGAAATTTGCACATGTCCAGTATACGGACATATCGGGGGCGAAACTCTTGCATTTGGGCATATGTGGGGGAGGCCTCCTTTAAAATCATTTTTAGGGAGTATGATCCTGCCACATGCCAGCGTAAGTTCCCTGCTGCCACCGACCTTCATTAGTGAAGTGTATGTCCTACTGGGCCCAATACTCGAACATTCATTTTACGCCTCAAATTTTTACATGAATCCCGGTAATGGGGCGTCCCATACACCCCCAATCCCCAATTTATGACAATAGGCTTGTCCTGAAACTTATCCACCACTTCTTCATACAAGCCAGCGGAGGTGAACTTGACGAAAATCTGACTGCCCCGTTTTAAGGAGATACCATAAATGGCCTCAGTCGGTATTCCAAAATTTCACGTAGAACCAATGGCAAGATAACCTCAACGTTATCAGGATACACAGCACCTTTATTAAATCCACACAGTCAGTGTTGACTGGCGCCGGTAGATATCCGCCATGATGGTGAAAATAAAATTTCACCTAACCTCCACCAGGGGGACACTGAGCTCACCTGCACCACAAGGCTGGGGAGCAACTTGGAAATTTAAATATTTACTATTGATATAAACAACCTACAAAATACTTTCAACTTGTCCCAATATAATATCCACAGATTATAATTTAAGTAAACTTAGTGTTTACTATAAATATAAACAGATGTACAACTTAAACAACCTATGATCAATTTGTCTAGTATTAAGTAGTCTTTAAGCCATTAAATTTAGTCTGCCCATAATGCCATGGCATGATAGTGGCTCTTTTGCATTGCAACTCATTATTGTTATTACATAATATAAATGTAAACTTAAGGGAAATAAAAATTTGTTTTTTGTATGATAATACGATTTCATAGCGAATCATAAGGGTGAGTAAGGTATGTTCAGTATTTGTGTCGAAATTGGCAGATCAGTACTACAAGCCCAATAAATACCTGAACCTTTTATAAGGTAAGACATACCTTTATAAGGTAAGAACACCTTTATAAGGTAAGACACACCTTTTATAAGGTAAAACATACCTTTATAGGTACTACACACGAAAATATTCAGTGAAACCAAAAAAATATTCAATGACATCCAAAAAAATATTCAGTAAAATGAGATACTGACCACTTAATCTTAAAACGATCCAAATCCCCCCAATTAGTTGATTCATCAATTCGCTGCCCGGTCACTGTGGTGGTGAGCGGGTGTGCTGGCTGGTTTTCCTGGTGGCCAGGTTGACAACTTTATTTTCTCCAGTATGGCGGAGATGTACAGAAGGAGAGTGCATACTGTGTGCATAGAGGTGCTTGTTGGCGCTATTTATCCGTCAATTGCTGAAGATCTCTGCAGCCATTCTCAGAGACACTTATGGAATTCCCACAGCAGACATTTATGGGATTTCATTAAATGGAGCTACACGAGTGTTTGTGAAGTTCTTGACAAAGTGGTGCCACGAGAGGTCGTTGATGTCTACCAGGAGAAGTGCATGGTCATTTCAGAAGGTTTGGAGGTGCGATTAAGGGATTTGTCGGCAACTTTCACGTGGATACGTATTCGAATATCCCATTTGAAGCGGATGCCGTGGATGTGAGAGATGTTTTTAAGGCATATGGAGTGATCCACGCGGCGACTGTTGGCAGGTGGGTGCAGGGTACCTACGCTGGAATGCCTGAGGGATCTTACAGTTTAAAGATGTCTTTGAGGAGGCCAATCTCCTCCTACGTCCTGATGCCAGAATTTAGGACGCAAGTTTACGTGATGTACATGGGGCAAGTACGGATGTGTCGGCTCTGTGGTCAGCCGGGGCATATAGCAGCAGTGTGTGAGAGACGTGGACCACGACCCCAGCAACAATGTGGCGGTGGGGGCAGGAGCATGGTGCGGATGGCCCTTCAGGTGTGGCCCAGGAGGTGCATGGGTCATATTCAGGGTACGTGGACGGTGGAGATAGAAGGTGGAGTGATGTGGTAGATGAAGCGGAGGTGGTGGTTTTCTCCTTGCCACCTGTGACGCAACTGGTGATGGTGGAAGACAGCAAGGTCGCTGTCGTGCAGGAGGAGGTGGACGATTTGGTGGAGTTGACAGGGCCTATGATGGAGGACCTGAGGATGATGCTTGACAGTCCGCCTTCTGTGGGAGAGGAGTCCGTGGTGAAGGACTACCCGGAGGTAACAGCAAGCCCGGGTGAAGTGCTGAGTGAGGATGTGAGTAAGGGTGCTTGTGGAGGCAGTGAGAGTCAGTACGTGTGTGTGGTTAAGGCTGTGGTTCATAGGGAGAAAATGATGTGAATGAGATGTCTGAAGAGGTCATGGAGGTGGCGGATATCCGCAAGAGATCAAGTGGCTCGGTGGAGGATGACGTGTTGATGCTGGGTCAGAGGACAGGTAAGAAAGTGTTCGGATGTGGTCAGGAGGAGGGGGCAAGGGAAGGTCTTGGACAAGGAGGAGAGCTCAGTGGGGGTGGGACAGTGGTCAAAGCAGGGTGTCGAGAGCGATGAAGCTTAGAGAGAAACCACCGTTGAAGCCTTCAAGTGTATCAGTATGAATGGAACGCCTTAGGGCCGAGGTCAAGAGGATGTGGGTTGAACGGACTTTGGGAGAGGGCATTGATGTGTGTTTTCTCCAAGAACATAATTTTAGGTGTGGTGGGGATCTGAAGTTGCGGGGTTTTACTTTGTACACTGGTAGTTCTGAAAATTTCAAGGGGAAGGGGTGTTGGTAGGTATTAGGGAGACCAGCCCTTTTCATCTGAGGTTGGGGGAAGAGGTGGGGGGCGGGAGGATTGTTAGGGTTGATGGCAAATGGGGTGATATCCCGGTTAGCTTCATTGGTGTGTATATGCCCGCGGTTAATGTATGTAGTTTAAAGGAAGCGTGATGTGGAACCGAGGGGTGCCAGATGTGTACTAGCGGAGTAGCGAGACTTACTGGGAGTGGTGGGGGTTCGAGATGTGGTAGATGGTAGGAATGTCATGGTGGAACATACGTTCATAAGGAGAGGATATGCAGCACGTTTAGATCGGGTGTATGTGTCCTCGCGTATAAATGTGGAAGAGGTGCGTAACATAGATGTAGGGTTTTCAGATCATAAAGGTGTAGTGGCAGTATTAGGGTGGGTGGGTGCGGTTAAGTTTTATTCGGATCTGTGGAGGTTGAATGTAAGTTTGTTAAAACGGAAGGGGGACTGTGAGGGTTTTGCGGTTTGATGGGAGGGTTTATGGGGTGGGGGCAGGGAGATTAGAGATGTGGTGAAGTGGTGGAATATGACGGCGAAGGAGGCGGTGAGAGGTTATTGTAGGCGTGAAGGTGTGGAGGAGGCGGGATATAGGTATGGGTTACAGCGTTATTTGGAGGGGCGGTTAAGGGACTGTTACGGAGGGGGGTGGGGGGTGCCATCAGCAGGAATTAGCATACCTTAAAGGGAGATTACGAGATATACAGAATGATGTTTTTAGGGCGATAAGGGTACGTAGTCAATTAGAGAAGGTGTTATGGGGGGATAGGCCCTCAGGGACGGTATTACGGAGGTTTCGGAAACGTAGAACGGGCATGACGCTGGCGGCGTTGACAGTGGAGGAGGAGATGGGTGGGTATCATCAGGGTCAGGTGTTATGCACGACAGAGGGGATGTGTGCTTATGCGAGGTTATGGTTTCAGCGTAAATTTGAGGGTAGGGAGAGGGATGAGGTTAGTAGGAGGATTGTTTTGGAGGGAATCCAGGGAAGACTGGGAGAGGAGGATAGGAAGGTGTTAGGTGGGAGGATTACGGTAGACGAGGAATGGCAGGCAGTGCAGGGGTTGAGGATGGGGAAGGCGCCTGGGGTGGATGGATTGCCTGGGGACTTCTATGTAGCTCATTGGGACGTATTGAAGGATGTTTTAGTGAAGGTGTTTAATCAGATGAAGGATAGGGGCAAAATGGAGGAAGTGCAGAGAACCGGGGTAGTGGTGTTGGTGCCAAAGGGTAGGGATAGTGATAGGTTGCAGGGGTATAGGGCTATAACATTGTTGTGCTCAGACTATAAGATCTATGCAAAAATACTGGCAAATCGCATGAAACGGGTGTTGGAAAAGATATTGGAGGTTGGCCAGTATGAGATACCTGGACGTAGCATTAGGACGGGGCATAGGAGAATTAGGAATTTTGTGGACCATAAGGAAGGGGCGGAGTCCTAGGATTAGACTGGGCAACCGCGTATGATAGTGTGGATAGGGAAATGTTGGTTGACATTTTATCAAAGCAGGGGTTTGGGGAGGAAGTTGTGGGGTGGGTTAGATCCTTATATGATGGGGCTTTAGCAAGGGTACAAGTTAAGGGGAAGTTAGGGGTTCAGGTGAGTTTAGAGAGGGGTTTGCGGCAGGGGTGCCCCCTGTCGCAGATTCTTTTTGGGTGTCTGCAGGACCCCTTTTATAGATTGGTTAGAGAAGGGGTATGGGACGGGGACAGGTGTGGGGGTTGTGAGACGGGCATAGTAGGATATGTAGATGACACGACCATATTGATAGGGAGTGGTGAGGGGTTAGATAATGTTAATAGGATTATTGGGGTTTTTGGTGGGGCTACTGGCATATGCATCAACAGGGCGAAATCGAAGTTATTGGAGGTAGGTTCATGGGTGGGAGGGCCGTTGGGGAGGAGGGGAGGGTGGATGTGTGTTAATAGTATTAAAATTTGCTGTGTTATCTTCAGTCATTGTAATGATTTGGCGAGGGGATTAAATTCGGAGGAAGTGGTGAGTAAAGCGCTTGGACGGTTAGGTGGTTTTAGTCCGGGTGAGGTCACATTGTTGCAGAGGGCAGTGGTGGTTAATGTTTTAATTTATAGTAAACTTTGGTTTGTGGCGGCTGTATATCCTCTCCGGGAGTGTGATATAGGGCGCTTGCTTGCAAGGGTTTATAGATATATTTGGAGTTATGGGAGGCACTGGTTGGCTCGTGAGGTTGTGACGGCTGGGGTGGGGGTGGGGGTTTTGGGGTTGATTCCATTGAGGAGTAGGCTTCAAAGTTTATTTGTTAAGCAGGAATTTTTGGTGGGAGGGGAGATAGAGGCAGGAGGCTTGGTAAGGTCATGAGAAAGGTATGTAGGTGGTGAAAGGGTAGGGATTTGTTGCGGTGTGAGTATCTATTGAGGTATCTTTTAGTAGTTAGGGAGCCTGGGAGAGTGAAGGTGAGTAGGTTGGATAGAGTGGGGAAGGGGGGGTAGTGCAGGGGGAAGGTATTTATCCAATGTATAATTGGAAGTTGGTGTGGTACTGGTTGAAGAGGCTGAGGGTACCGCCAAGGGTTCGAGAAACAGGGTATAGGTTTTTATTGGGAATTTTGGCATCTCGGGCACAATTGTGCCAGATGGGAATAATAAGGGAGGGGTTCTGTCTGAAATGTGGTGGTCTCGAGACTGCGTATTATGTAGTTTATTTTTGCGAGGAGCTGGGTGGGGTTAGGGAATGGTTTAGTGGAGTATTGAAAATTGTAGGGGTGGGAGGTTTGTCGACCCTAAGAGCTTTAAGTATAGATGTGGGGGTTTGTCCTGAGGATGTACGACGGGCGGTAGCGTATTTGGTGGTAGATTTCATACATATTTCGTGGGGCATGAGAGAGGCCCCGGGTGACGTCCGCATTAGAGCTTCGGCGGCAGGGTTTTACAGGACTCGGTGTTGTAATCAGGTGGTTTACAAAGGGAGATGGTGTAAGGCTTTTCCTCTGGGATATCGGAATCTTACTGTCGCGATTTTATTAGGGAAAGGGGAGGGTGCGGTAGTCGAGTGAGAGGGCTGGTCAGGGTAGCTGGGGGGTTCAGAGTGTATGTGGCTGTATCTAATGGGTTTTTTTATGGGGTGTCAGGGGATAGGCGGGTGGTTTGGTTTTTGATGCTTCATCGTTCAGGCAGTTTCTATGTGGTTGTCTGGTGGCGTTTTTAAAAAACGTCTGTGGGTGTTGGGGGGGACTCGGTAGTAGATGGAGGGAGGTTCAGGGGTGTCGGGGGTTTCTCACCTGTTCCTTACCGTGGGCGTCAACACGGTGTGGAGGGGCCTCCTGTGTGTGGAGCCAGGGGTTTTTCATGAGTACTGGTAAGACAGGTTCCCATGACCTAGAATGTATGTTGGGCATGTGTGTGAGTGTGGTGTCTGTTTTGTCTTTCATGTGGTGGTATAACATTGTAAAGTTTAGGTAAGATGTTTTGTAGGGTACTGTGAAGTAATGGGGGTTTTGTAACTTTCATTTTTCGTATGTCAATGTTATGTTATAGGTCCAGTGGACCTTGTATTTATATGTATTGTACTTTTGGTTTTACAAAGTTGTGTAGTGGATGCTCACAGTGCATAGTTTAGGTTTCCAGGGTACGTGTGCTTTTAGGCACTTGGGGGGGAGGTTAGATGGGTAGGATAATTGGGGTTTTAAGAAATGTCTACCATGTATGATATGACATGTTTTATTTGTTGGAAGTTTCCTTTATCTTTTTGTCAGGGATATATATGCTGACTTTGTTTTGTGATATACTCTCTTTGTGGAGTGGAGCAATAAACACTGTTTGTTTGTAAGGTCATGTGTAGTATTTTAGGTTAGTGTATTTAGTTGGTTTAGTGTATGACACTTTTCATTACAATTTTTCATGCCGTTTTGGCTGTGTGGCCGATTTGGCCCTTTCTAGTGTTTACATTATCAGGCATTTAATACAATTTTTGTGTAATGTTGATGTTTAACCTCTTGTTATGAGGTAAGGTTTTGGTAAATGTTATTGTACATAACCTGTTTTTAAATAATAAAAAAAAATAGTATGATTCACCAGTGTTGAGAGTTTGAAGTCGATCAGAAAACGATTTCTAAAGCTATCGCATATACATAAATATGCCAGCTTATTAATTTACTTAGGAAAACTGGTACTCGAACTCTGGTCCCTGCCATTATTGCCTCCGTGGCTTAATGAAAAAAGAATTGCAACATTTTATAGTTTCAATTATTAAACACATTTTTTTTTAAAATACATAATTTACAATATGAAGTTCAATGATGAGAAATTTCAATTACTCCGATATGGAAAACGTGAGGAAATTAAAATTTCTTCGGAGTATAAAACAAATTCCAACCACACAATAGAGCGAAAAACTAATGTCAAAGACCTGGGAGTGATCATGACAGAGGATCTCACCTTTAAGGACCATAACACTGTAGCAATCACATCTGCTAGAAAAATGACAGGATGGATAATGAGAACCTTCAAAACCAGGGATGCCAAGTCCATGTTGACACATTTCAGGTCGCTTGTTCTATCTAGGCTGGAATGTTGCTGCACACTAACTGCACCTTTCAAGGCAAGTGAAATTGCTGACCTAGAAAATGTACAGAGAACCTTCACGGCACGCATAACTGCAATAAACCACCTCAATTACTGGGAACGCTTGAAGTTCCTAAACCTGTACTCCCTGGAACGCAGGCGGGAGAGATACATTATTATATACACTTGAAAAATCCTATAGGGATTAGTACCAAACTTGCACACGAGAGTCACTCCCTACGAAAGCAAAAGACTCGGCAGACGATGTAACATCCCCCCAATGAAAAGCAGGGGTGCCACTAGCACATTGAGAGACAACACAATAAGTGCCGAATAGATGAAACTTGCGATTTTGGCTTAAATAGCAACGCTCTTCTTGCCGAATAAGGCAAGCGAAAATTTGTGTATGCTATAATTTCGCAAAAATCGTTTTGAACCTAACGAAAAAAATATTTTTCATTGTGTTTATTTATTGTTAAATTATTGTAAACTTATCTAATATATATTTAGATGAATTAGGCTAAATTAAATTGAGCATGTTATAATAAGGTTAGGTAAGTTTTCTAAGGTTTTCTCCGTACAAAAGCATAAATTTTTACATTAACATAAATGAAAAAAAAAAAATTAAACGAATAAGAGAAATATATTAGAAAGGACTTAATTTTAAATGAGTTCTTTCTTGCTAATTGATCAGTTTTACCTATTCGTGGATGTGAGGGAAAAGTCCATAGATAGGAGTGATGAAAGTGTGAAGGTATGTAGAGTGATGGTTGGATGGTAGTTTGCTTGTTGAGGTGGGGTGAGTGTCTAGCTCCCGCTATTTTTCCCCCCCTTTTCCACCCGGTGAGAGGTGTAATGCTAAGCTCCGGCCACAGGTTGAAATCACTCGACTGACCACGCTCGATCTCACTGTAAGTACTTCACAGCTGCTCGTATCTTAATTATTTTCAAGAGCTTCACTCTTTAATTTGTTTTGAGCTTCACTCATGTTTAGCAACATTAACTTCTGCCCTGCCTTGGCTTTTGGTAAAGTTATTTATTACGGTTTCACCATTTCTTTTAAAGGCCTTATGCCTACTATGTGAATAAATGCTAGAGTGGTGAGTAATTCTTTTGGTTTCTCCCACAGTTTTCTTGTTTCCGCACGTATCATCGGATTCAAGGCTGAGTGGGGTGGGGGAGCGTACTCACCAAGTGAGAAACAGTCGTTACCACCAATTCTTCACTACGCCAGTAGTTCCTAAGTCCACACTCTAGAAACCTCAGGCAACTGTACTTTACCAGGGGACAACCTTCACCTGAGTCCCTGATATCATTTGTGAATACAAATGGATCAGTGATATATTTTTGTTATATTTCATTTTTCTTAAGATAGGATAATTATAGTCATATTTACGTATTTATTATTTACATTTCTTTATTAAAATACAGTGTTTATTGTTATTATTATGGTCTTTTTCTATTATACTTTTCCTAAGAAGATTGGCAACAAATTTCACAGTGGATATATATATATATATATATATATATATATATATATTATATTATATATAATCAATATTGCTCTCTTTTTTTATTTAAACAAAGGCTTTACAAGGATAGGTTAGGTTGAGAGTTCTACCTTTATTTACAAACTAAGAGCTGTTACCTATCTCAGATCATTTGAAAGCCTTCATATTGTTTTGAGATATACGTAAGGGGTACAGGATGAATTGGGAGCTATCTGTGGGCCAGAGGTTTCATTTAATCAATTGTTTTTATTTCAATGACGTCTTTATACAGTGCACACATGTTCCAGACGAGTCATTCTAAAACCGAAGTTTCTATTTGATTATAATAATAATCTAAAACCGAAGGACCTGAGATGAAGTGATGTTCTTATTAATAAGGGTTCAGCCTGGGTGTAGCTGCTGTTTTCTGCCCGTCTTGTTGTGCAGAAGCTGTCTTCTCGCTGTCCGTGAAGTGGAACCATCATTGGACTTCTACATAACAGTACAGCACTCACATTCCTCCTGAGATGAAGGCTCCTAAGATGAAGACGTCTGATCCCGACATCGACAGATCTATCGACGCCGGGTCCAGACGAGAGATAAATCGTCTTCCTCTGACCTCTATTATGTCAAGAAGTCGCGGAAGAGACGGGGGGCAGGCATTCCAAAAACGTCAAGCATACTCAAGGTGTGAGAGCACTTGTGCCTCGTACAGAGTCCTGCGGCCTCTACCTTCCTGCTAGCTGAGTACCATTCACATGAATACGTAATACATACTCTGAGTGAAAAACTTACTGTAAGAGTCAGTCCAGTGTTGCAATGCCTCTGACTCAATCATATTAAATTTCTAAGTAACCTGGAGCGCAGATATATTCACTGTGTTCATAAACATAATATATATTGTTGCATGAGAGGTAAGATGGAGTCTATATATTAACCCTCCAGGCATTTTCACTAAATTAAATTGTCATCCTGAGGGCATAAATACGATTATCAACACCCCATCATTCCATACCCTCCCCTCTTCCTTCTCATTTTCTCTCTCTCTCTCTCTCTGTCTGCCTCTCTCTTTCTATATATGTATATATATGTGTATGTATATATATGTGTATGTATATATATGTGTATGTATATATATGTGTATGTATATATATGTGTATATGTATATATATGTATATATATATACACACTCTTGAGGGCCTGGTCCCAAATCTGCACACTGCCATAACATACTGGAGTGAGAGATATGGGAGGAAGTGTAAAATAAACCCAGTGAGGAGCAGGGGTGCGGTGGGGACAATACGGGAGCACTGTATTAACATCCGGGGTCCCAGACTATTCAAACTTACCAGAAGATATCCGAGACACGGCTGGAACCAGTGTAGAAGCCTTCAAGAGGAAACTGGACAAGTATCTTAACCGGGTGCCAGATCAACCAGGCTGTGATGGATATGTGGGGCAGCGGGCCTCCAGCAGCAACAGCCTGGTTGACCAGGCAAGCACCAGACGAGCCTGGCCTATGGCCGAGCTCAGAGAGTAGATAAACTCTCGAAACTCTTCAAAGGTATATCAAAGGTATATATATATATATATATATATATATATATATATATGATGGGGTCCACCTCTGGTGCAAATTGTGGGACCCATAGCCTCGGAGAAGTGGATAAAAAGGTTTCAAGGAAGAATATTTAGATTTCTTTCTAAAGCCATTTGAATATTCCACTTCCCCTACCACCCCATCTTTTCATTGTGTATAAACTTTATTTCAAGACAAAATACATTGACAAAATACATTGACAAGAATACAATAGGGAGTTAAACAACATAGATAACAACTCAGAGCTTCATGTCAAATACTTCGTCCAGCTCCCCGGCAGAGGGCCGCGTGTCCAGAATGCTACAGGCATTTCCGCTCTGGATCGCAACACTGAGTCTCTGAAAGAGGAAGTTGGTCGCCCTGTGGTCCTTGGTTTCTATAAGTTTTTCACCCAGCTTTTGAGGAACTTTAGAGCACACTTGTCCCATTCTCCAAGGGTCTCCGACCCTATTGGGATGAAGTTATAGCAAGGGGGAAGGCCTTCATATTTTCGAGTCTTCTGGGTCTCCCTGTGGCTGGCAGCTCCACCCCCTTCGGCAACGTAGTATGACAAGTAGGTGTCTGCCATTGTGGCAGCACAGGTGAAGTCCCAAGCAATCTGCTTACCATCCTTCCAGGGTAGCATAGTGGCTCTATCAGGACACTTTTCACTTCCATCCGACCTCTGCACTTGGGGTTCCCGTTGAGCTGGGCAACTGGCTGTGGCGAGGCTTCTCTTTATGATGTCATTGACCTCCTCATGTCTAGCATACTTCCCAACTGATGTGTGACACACGAGACCATGAAGTCCGAATTGATCAGCCGTCGCCCTGCCGCAAATACACCTATGTTCGGTGAGTATGGGGGCGGCTGGGCGAAGAGCAACACCAATCCGAATGTCCTGTGGGTCGAGTCGAGTCCCCAGAGAGGAATTGGGAACAGCTAGAAGGAAATCTGAGTGTGGTGCCTTTACCGCTAGGAGACGAGCTTTGCCCTTTCCTGAAGCGTTAGTGAGCATTGTGTTGGCAATTTTTTCCATGATCGGTTTGTCCCAGTGGGACTGTTTGTGCTCTTTGGGAGGAGCTGGTCTACTGGAGGAGTCTGCAAGGATGTCCCACCGCTCGGCTGCTTCAATGAACCTGGGGTCTTGAGCTCCCACCACACCTCTTAAGCGTTCGGGGACAATCTTCTTGACTAATCCACAGGAGGCCAAACACGATGACAGAAATGTAGGTAAAGCTACCTGCGTTTCTTTGCGCACCCCTATACCTCCCAGTCGCACTGGGAGGGTTGCCTTCTCCCATTGCCGATCCTCTAGTGACAGATTCAGTGCCTTCTTAAAGGTTGATCTCAGGTGTGCGTCATACTCGTCAAGTGTTAAGTTGTCAAAAGAGGGTGCGCACCTCAAGAAGTAAGTGAATCTTGGCATAGTAAGACACCTTGTGAGGAGATACAGGGCATCATGGGCATCAAGATCATTTATTCTCTCCTCCATTCTTGAGGACCGTGTCGATGGCCTGGTGACCCAGCGGTGCTCCCAGGAGGGTACTGTTGGATGGAGTGGTAGTAGAGACTTCTGGGAGGATTGTTCGCACAGCATTGATGATTTTCTGGTTCTTTGTGATGATTTCACACTTTGAGGGATTGAGGATGAGGATGTGTCTTCACTCGTTGTAGGTCCTCTAACAGGGACTCCCCAGTACCCGCCAGAGTGCCATCATCCAGGTACCAGATGTTGAGCTCGCTGCGAAGGGTGGAAGTTAGTTCTCTTACTGTCAAGCAGAAGAGAAGTGGAGCGAGTGGATCACCCTGCTGAACACCCTCAGATGAGGGAATTTCATGTTCACCAAACAAAAGAGTCGAGGGTTTGCTGTAGCCAACTGAAATGAAGGGAAAGAGACTGGGGAACCGATCCCGAACGGCTGGCAAGACCACATCTCTCTTCACCATATTAATGGCATTTCTAAAGTCAAGTTTGACTATGGCCTTGTCTTCTGGTAGGTCCCTGATGTAGGCCCTTGCTGCATGAGCTGCGGCTTCACTGCCTTAAGAGACCCCAAAGCCCAGTTGGAGATGGAGGAAGAAGACTGAGAAGGAAGAGGGAAACTGAGAGGGAGAATGAGAGGGAAGAGGGGAGGGGATGGAATGATAGTGTGTTGAAAATCGAATTTATGCCCTCATGATAACAAGGTAATTTATTAGAAATGCCTGGAGGGTTTATATATATATATATATATATATATATATATATATATATATATATATATATATATATATATATATATATATATATATATATTTTTTTATTAACATATCGGCCGATTCCCACCAAGGCAGGGTGGCCCGAAAAAGAAAAACTTTCATCATCATTCACTCCATCACTGTCCTGCCAGAGGGTGCTTTACACTACAGTTATAAAACTGCAACATTAACAACCCTTCTTCAGAGTGCAGACACTGTACTTCCCATCTCCAGGACTCAAGTCCGTCCTGCCGGTTTCCTGGATCTCTTCATAAATGTTACTTTGCTCACACTCCAACAGCACGTCAAGTATTAAAAACCATTTGTCTCCATTCACTCCTATCAAATACGCTCACACATGCTTGCTGGAAGTCCAAGCCCCTCGCATACAAAACCTTCTTTACCCCCTTTACCCTTTCCTAGGCCGACCCCTACCCCGATATATATATATATATATATATATATATATATATATATATATATATATATATATATATATATATATATATATATATATATATGTAGGTAGTAGGTTGGTAGACAGCAACCACCCAGGGAGGTACTACCGTCCTGCCAAGTGAGTGTAAAACGAAAGCCTGTAATTGTTTTACATGATGGTAGGATTGCTGGTGTCTTTTTTTCTGTCTCATAAACATGCAAGATTTCAGGTATGTCTTGTTACTTCTACTTACACTTAGGTCACACTACACATTCATGTACAAGCATATATATACACACCCCTCTGGGTTTTCTTCTATTTTCTTACTAGTTCTGGTTCTTATTTCCTCTTATCTCCATGGGGAAGTGGAACAGAATTCTTCCTCCGTAAGCCATGCGTGTCGTAAGAGTCGACTAAAATGCCGGGAGGAAGGGGCTAGTAACTCCTTCTCCTGTATACATTACTAAAGTTAACAAGATAAACTTTTGTTTTTCTCTTTGGGCCACCCCGCCTTGGTGGAAAACGGCCGATTTGTTGAAAGAAAGATATATATATATATATATATATATATATATATATATATATATATATATATATATATATATATATATATATATATATATACGTGTGTGTGTGTGTGTGTAATTGTGTGAAGAGTAGTGGTGAAATTGTGTGTTTTGGGCCTGTATTTGTGTGTGTGTACTCACCTATTTGTACTCACCTATTTGTGGTTGCAGGGGTCGTGTATATATATAAATGGGTAATAAATGGATTAAGTCAGGAGTATCTGAAAGAGTTAGAGCTAAGGAAGGGGTATCAATTATGTTGAAGGATGAGTTATGGAAGGAAAAGAGTGAATATATATGTATAAATTCAAGGATTATGTGGATTACAATAAGGGTTGTATACGAAAAGTGGGACATAATAAGTGCATGCACATGGAGAATAGAGGAGTGTAAAGGAGAGAGAGAAAGAGAGATTTTGGGAGATGTTAAGCGAGTGTGTAGGAACTTTTCAACCAAGTGAGAGAGTAATGCTAAAGTAGGAGAAATAATTTAGAGAGGGTGTGGTAGGTACGTTTGGGGTGCCATATGTAAATGATAATGGGGGCCCTTTGAATGAACTTTGTATAGAAAGGGATTTGGTTATACGTAATACATATTTTTAAGAAAAAGAGGATAAATAAGTATACAAGATATGATGTAGGGCGTAATGACAGTAGTTTGTTGGACTACGTATTGGTAGATAAAGGACTGTTGAGTATACTTCAGGATGTACATGTTTATAGAGGGTCAACAGATATATCAAATAACTTTTTAGTTGTAGCTACAGTGAGAGTAAAAGGTAGATGGGATACAAAGAAAACAGAAGCAGCAAGTAAGAGAGAGGTGAAGGTTTATAAACTATTGGAGGATAGATGGGCTAGTGAGAGTATAGGCAATGGGGTCGAAAATGTATGGGGAAGGTTTAAAAATGTAGTGTTAGAGTGTTCAGCATAAGTTTGTGGTTACAGGAAAGTGGGTGCGGGAAGGATGAAGAATGATTGGAGGAATGATGATGTAAAGAGAGCAGTAAGGGAGAAAAAGTTAGCATTTGAGAGGTTTTTACAAAGTAGAAATAATGCAAGAAGGGAGGAGTATATGGGAAGAAAAAGAGAGGTTTAGAGACTGGTGAAGCAATGTAAACAGAGAGCAAATGAGAGAGTGGGTGAGATGTTATCAACAAATTTTGTTGCAAATAAGAAAAAGTTTTGTAGTGAGATTAATAAGTTGAGGAAGCCTACGGAACGAATGGATTTGATAGTTAAAAATAGGAGAGGAGAGTTATTAAATGGAGAATTAGAGGTATCGGAAAGATGGAGGGAATATTTTGAGGAATTGTTAAATGTCGATGAAGATAGAGAAGCTGTGATTTCGTGTGTAGGGCAAGGAGGAATAACATCTTGTAGGAGTGTGGAAGAGCCAGTTGTGTGTGTGGGGGAAATTCGTGAAGCAGTGGGTAGAATGAAAGGGGGTAAGGCAGCTGGGATTGATGGGATAAAGATAGATATGTTAAAAGCAGGTGGGGATATAATTTTCGAGTGGCTGGTGCTTTTATTTAGTTAGTTAGTTCAGACTCTCAGGTAAGGACCCACTAGGGGCGAGGGGGAAGTGGGGACAGAAGAAGAATAGCCGGTGAGAGGAAGAGCTTAAGTAGAAGAGAAAGAGTCAGGACTAAACCCAACAGTCTAACTACTTGCTAATTTTATTTAGTAAATGTATGGAAGAGGGTAAGGTACCTAGGGACTGGCAGAGAGCGTGCATAGTTCCTTTGTATAAAGGAAAGGGGACAAAAGAGAGTGCAAAAATTATAGGGGAATAAGTCTGTAGAGTATACCTGGTAAAGTGTATGGTAGAGTTATTATTGAAAGAATTAAGAATAAGACGGAGAGTAGGATAGCAGATGATCAAGGAGGCTTTAGGAAAGGTACGGGGTGTGTTGACCAAGTGTTTACAGTGAAACATATAGGTGAACAATATTAAGAAAAGGGTAAAGAGCTTTTTGTGGTATTTATGGATTTGGAAAAGGGGCATGACAGGGTGGATAGGGGAGCAATGTGGCAGATGTTGCAAATGTATGAATAGCAGGTAGGTTACTGAAAGCAGTGAGCCTCCACAAGCAGTACGTATATTATTGTAACCACGACAAAGTAGCATTTAATCAATAACAAACTGCGGCTAGCCTGGGGATCGAACCCATGTTGTTTTAGCGTGCCTCGTGGGAAGAAAACGAAAATTTACGACGCTCTGAACCACTGGACCATACAGTCCTACAAACAACGTGAGCCTAGCGAATTAGGCTTGCTTCATGTTACGAGGACATACGTTGGTGTGGTCGCCTTAGAGCTAATTTCATTCTACTCCCCGTTCGCTAGGCTCATGTTGTTTGTAGGATTGTATGAGCTAGTGGTTTAGAGCGTCGTGAATTTTTGCTCTTTTCCCATGAGGTGGGCTAAACAACACGGGTTCGATCCCCCGGCTACACACAGTTTGTTATTGATTAAGTACCACTTATTCGTAGTTACAATAATATATGTACTGCTTGTGGAGGCTAGTACACCAAACGGGGAGTAGAATGAATTTAGCTCTGAGGCAACCACACCATCGTATGTCCTCGCAACATGAAGCAAGCCTAGTTCGCTAGGCTCATGTTGTTTGTAGGATTGTATGGCCAGTGGTTTAGAACATCGTGAATTTTCGCTCTCTTCCCACGAGGCTGGCTAAAACAACACGGGTTCGATCCCCCGGGTAGCCGTAGTTTGTTATTGATTAAATACCACTATATATATATATATATATATATATATATATATATATATATATATATATATATATATATATATATATATATATATATATATATATATATATGTCGTGCCGATTAGGTAAAACTGGTCAATTAGCAAGAACTCATCTAAAATTAAATCCTTTCTAAAATTTTCTCTTATACGTTTAAAGATATATTTTTTTCATTTATGTTAATGTAAGAATTTATGATTTTGTACCAAGAGAAACTTTGAAAACCTACCTAACCTTATTACAACAAGCGCAATTAAATTTAGCCTAACCCAACTAAATATATTTTAGATACGTTAACATTAATTTAATAATAAACAAACACAATGAAATATATTTTTTTCGTTATGTTCAGAATGATTTTGGCGAAATTATTGCATACACAAATTTTCACTTGTCTTATATGGCAAGGTGAGCGTTGCTATTTAAGCCAAAATCGCAAGTTTTACCTAATCGGCACGACATATATATATATATATATATATATATATATATATATATATATATATATATATATATATAGAGAGAGAGAGAGAGGAGAGAGAGAGAGAGAGAGAGAGAGAGAGAGAGAGAGAGAGAGAGAGAGAGAGAGAGAGAGAGTGGTGAAATGTCGTGTCGTTGGACTCACTCACTGTAAAGTAAACAGGAAGCGTAAATGTCACTTTCGCTTTTGGTCGACAGCTTTCAGGGACGCCGCGTGTACATCAAGGGTAACATCACTGGTTTGAAGAGAAAGAATTGGATGATGTCAGTCTAGTTGTCTTTATGGAATCCTGAGCTTTACATGGCTAGTGACGTCGTTATAGAGGTATCTTCGACCTCTGAGTCATAATTACTGGTCGGGGATGTGAGCATGGCTCAGTGATGAGAGATGATATATATATTTTGTCCTGAAAACTGGTAAATTTGGAGGCGATGTTGGTCGAGCAAACAGGAATTACCGGTTTGAGAAATTGTGAGTCTGACTGTGCATTTGAGTGAGTAAATGTGGTTTTGAGTGGATTTGACTGTGAGGGGGCTTCCTGATAAAGTGCATAGAAGCCAGGCTAGTAGAAAACGATGTGCAAAGAAGGCGCTGCCTTCAGGCCGCATTGATCTACAGTTCTAGTAATTTCAACATTTCAGGTGTGTTGGCCAAATTGGTGAGTCTCCGCAACGAGCTGATGTGGCCGACACTTCAGTGACCTGACGCCTCACTCACTTATTTTCCCCAATATACACTAATAAACACTGATGATCTCTCACTGACACACTTCCCAGGAGCAATGCATAAAATAATAATCTTGTGTTGCACACCAGATTATTAGGTTCCTGTATCTACCACTATCACCACTGCAGCACCCACTACTACCACTACCACAAGTGACACTACCCACCATCACTACCACAACTGACACTACCCACCATCACTACCACAACTGACACTACCCACCATCACTACCACAACTGACACTACCCACCATCACTACCACAACTGACACTACCCACTATCACTACCACAACTGACACTACCCACCATCACTACCACAACTGACACTACCCACCATCACTACCACAACTGACACTACCCACCATCACTACCACAACTGACACTACCCACTATCACTACCACAACTGACACTACCCACTATCACTACCAACGTCCCCAACAGAGACCTAAGACAGCATGTAGTTACATATTTTATGGAGGTCCTAAAATTTGCAAGGATAGGATAATTTTACATTTTTTTTATTAATCTCATTGTAACATTATCACCATTACTGTTTATCTAATTCTCACATACAATATTAAAAGGATACATAAAGCAACTGCACTGAAATAGACTGTGGTTTATCCGTAATAAAAACATTAAACTAAAGAAAAAAACTTTGTCAAAAAACAGCAGTATTCCCTGACATAAGTTCTAATCCCATGATGTGTTAACTGATTAAAGATCTTCTGGTTTATCGGAGCTATGTTTAACACCTCAATCAGAACTCAAAAGTTCACATCAATTTTTTTTCATTTTATATAAAATATCGATATTTTGGTAAATTTTTGCCCTTATAATGTAGTTTTATTTAAGATTCAGGTTCTCAAACTATGAAAGAAGACAGCAGACAATGATACCCAGAGCAGAATCCTGTTTGTGAGTTAATTATTGCCTGCGTACACACACCTTGTCTTTTGTCTGTATAATTCTCTAATGATAACTGTGTAAACAGACGTTGCCTTTGCGCTTGCATATGAATAAATATATATATCAGATGAACCATTGAATTCTGAGCTATTTTCGCCTTTGTACTAACTCATGTGCAGAAATATTTATTCTAAGTTAACCCGGCCTGATCCAGTGTTTGTGTTGATCTCTTGAATGATGAATGAAGTGAGAAAACATTTCACATACCCAGGTAAATCCAATGGTGTTTGTGTTGCCGTTGTTAGTTCAGCACACAATCGAAGGGCCACGGGTTTGTAACTGGAATGGTTATACGTCTGGTAGCGGTGAATACTACTTCTCGGAGGTGTGTCGTAGGTACATTTGGTGTTCTTATATAGGCAGTGTGTCTAGGCCTGGCCAAGAGGCCAAGCCCCAAGGCGAGAGAGAGGGGAGGCAATTCTTGACCGTAGGTTTTCTGCTGAATAAGGATGTGTTATGGCCACCAGGCGGCACCACAGGTCTACGGGCACAGCTATCATAGTCATCATAGGAAACAGGTATGGTGTAGGGATGTCCAGCTACAGATTTGATTCCCACGTATGGTGACTTATGGGCAAGTCTCCTTGCACCAGATACGCTCCCTACTTTCTACTCCTACTACTACTTCCACTACCACTATTTCTTTTTCTTCCTCTCTTTGTTTCGTCCCAGTCCCCCTCGCCTATATATACTTGCTCCCTCACTCTTTTATGTTAGTGTTACTTTGTAAATGGTCCAAGTCGGGTGTGTCTCTCCTATGTGCAGTCATTTGTGTATTTTTCCACTGCTCACCTAGCAGGCAGTAAGAACCTGGTTGCTGTGGGTCGCATCCTGGTGTTGAACTTGGAGGGATTCCAAAAGAAATAAGCCACATTGTTCGACTTTCTTGGGATATCCAGGGATGAAATACCTTAGGAAAGCACTGACTTGGAGCAAACTCTCAAGTAGCGTCACTGAAACGAGAACTTTTGACAGTTTTAAAAATAGATTTGATAAGTGCACGAGTGAGTGTGGTTTACCGTGAGTTGAACCTGCCTAGCATGAGCTAGTAGGCTGAAAGTGGTAAATTTTGGCCTAGATGTGAGAGAATGGGTCTGTGTGGTGAGTGCACAGTATAAAAAAAATCCTTCCCCACACGGTGCATGATTGGTATGTCAGAAAGTGCTTTAATTCATCTTTACTTGAAATAAAGACACATGTGCAACATCTGGGTATCTTTATTGTAAACGTTTCCCCATCCAGTGGCTTTATCAATACAAATTCTAGGACATTATATGAAGACACTAGAACTATATACAAAAGATGAGGTAATCAGTCCCTCGGCCTTGGAGTTGGTGTGAACAGCACCGAAGTTGTTGAGTTTCTGGAGCAGAGGCAAGGAGGCTGGCGCTTATATACTAACGTCAGGTGGAAAGGGACGGGTAGCAGACGAGGGCATAGTCACTGGTAGGCGGGATTCTCCAGTGGAAGTAGGTCATACCCAAAGTGATGGGTTAGTTGTAGTAGTAGTTGTCGTTGCCGTGAAGGAGGTTATGTACAGGTCCTCAGAATCAAGATTCCATGATGTTGCAGTGTCTGACAAGTTGCACAAGAATGATATACAATACCGACAATATGAAATAAAGACATGTGCAACATCTGGGTATTGATAAGGCCACTGGATGGCGAAACGTTTACAATAAAGATACCCAGATGTTGCACATGTGTCTTTATTTCATATGTCGGTATTGTATACCATTCTTGTTCATCTTTACTTCTAGGATAAATATAACACAAGCTGACATTAAGTCAGCGCTTGTTTGTTTTGCTCAAGAGAAGTTAAAACACAAAGAGAATCAGACGTAGGTCAGCAATAAGGTGCTACAGAGAAATACCTCGCTGGCATGCACTCAAGGGTCAGTTTCTGGAGATATTGAAAGTACCCATGATGACTTGCTTTACTATTCTTCTTCTCTTATTATTATTATTATTATTATTATTATTATTATTATTATTATTATTATAATAATAATAATAATAATAATAATAATAATAATAATAATAATAATAATAATAATTATTAATATTATTATTATATTCTTCTTCTTCTTATTATTATTTTTATTATTATTTTATTAATATTATTAATATTGTGATCATAATAATAATAATTATTGCTATAATTATTATTCTTACCATTATTATTATTATTATTTATTACGCATAGAGAGGTGTTATAAGGTTCATACAGCACCTATGAAATGGGAAGGAATCGGGTTTACTCTGATGTATTAAACACGTCCTGAACAACTTTGGCCTGATACAGTGTCGACGAAAAACTGGAACTAAATGCAAAAGAGTCCAATGAAAATACATGACAGACTACATTAATTCTGCTGAGACCTCATTAACCCCAAGAGCCGCGACAAATACACGTGTCCAAGCAGAATAAAGATTTTTTTGCTTTGTTTTTGTTTCGTATTCATTTGGGTCCACTAAGTGACAAAAATTTGCATGATGGAGCAATTTATCCCGAGAGTAATGGCAGGTGAGCTTCCATTATTTATTACGTAGCAATGTATCAACAGTGGGGAGAGAGAGGATGAGTAGCCTGCGTATTGAGGGATGAAGTGAGTGTAAAGTGTATGCTGTAAACTGTTTAGCTGACTCGCTAATCCCTTGATGGACTGCATAACTTGCGTCCCTTAATGTGATGGTCTTGATAGGTAGCTTGCCTTCACATTTTTTACACGATCACTGCCTACGATTACCTTAACAGATACTCTGCATGATCAAGACATCTGTTGATTACATTTCATAATCACAAACTCATGTTTCCTGATCACATCATCACATAACCGCATTATCACTTCATCAAACACCATCAGGTGATGCCATCAAGTATCACCTGATGGTGTGATAAACATCATCACTTACACGGTATGCAACACTATCAGGAATTATAAACAAAAATAAAAAAAATATTTAGTTCGCAATAATATGCTGCCTTAGTTTTAAGCGCAGCTGGAGATTACAAGAGCGCGCTTACTTCACCTAGAGCTCTTTATCCTTCAGCTTTCAGCTGTGAGAAAATAAGCTTAAGCAGTGACAAGAGATTGCAGAAAATCGGAAACGTCCTTATTAGTCATATTATCTGGCAAGTGACACTTGTATCCCGTTGTGAAGACCTTCACACTGAATAAATCCCGTTGTGAAGACCTTCACACTGAATAAATCCCGTTGTGAAGACCTTCACACTGAATAAATCCCGTTGTGAAGACCTTCACACTGAATAAATCCCGTTGTGAAGACCTTCACACTGAATAAATCCCGTTGTGAAGACCTTCACACTGAATAAATCCGTTGTGAAGACCTTCACACTGAATAAATCCGTTGTGAAGACCTTCACACTGAATAAATCCGTTGTGAAGACCTTCACACTGAATAAATCCGTTGTGAAGACCTTCACATTGAATAAATCCCGTTGTGAAGACCTTCACACTGAATAAATCCCGTTGTGAAGACCTTCACACTGAATAAATCCCGTTGTGAAGACCTTCACACTGAATAAATCCCGTTCATTGTCACTATCACGGGAAAACAAGTAGAAATGTTTCCGTGAGTTTATCTCAGGTTATACGCTGATTTTTTTTTATATTCAAGTATAATTTCAAAATGCTATTTTATCGTCGTTGATCTTGGCGCCAGATATAAGTCATCGGCCATAGAGGACACTACTGGGGAGAGTGCGCATGCGATGGAAGAACATTGTGAAAAATACGCAGCTCTCAAAAGTCCTCGGTAAAAAAAAATATATACATAGATCTTAGTAGTAAAGTCATTTATATTCTCTGTGGAAGTGACAGCTTCAACGGGGTTCCAGGCGTCATAGAATTATTTTGTAAAATAATTTCAACTTATTTTGAAAATGCACAAGGAATTTATTTTTATTTTATGTCCTCAACGATAAATGAACATCCTGAGTGACCTAAGGTGTGAAAATGTATTGTAAAACTTGATAGGAGAGTCGTAGTCGCAGCGTAAGTGTTACATACCTGAGGCAAGTGCAATATATTACGTAATTATTGAATAATTGAAAAGCCTTGACCTCCATGGTTTAACTTGTACTGAAGACAATAGTCTGGGTAAACTATTCTTGTTCAGATAGTGTTCTTGGCGTAGTTATTTTAGTTTAGTTTGTTTAGTTTAATATCATTATTATGCACCCCATACCCATCCTGCACCCCATACCCATCCTGCACCCCATACCCATCCTGCACCCCATACCCATCCTGCACCCCATACCCATCCTGCACCCCATACCCATCCTGCATCCCATACCCATCCTGCACCCCATACCCATCCTGCACCCCATACACATCCTGCACCCCATACCCATCCTGCACCCCATACCCATCCTGCACCCCATACCCATCCTGCACCCCATACCCATCCTGCACCCCATACCCATCCTGCACCCCATACCCATCCTGCACCCCATACCCATCCTGCACCCCATACCTATCCTGTGAACAACAGTCAAAAGATTACAGAGGCATATAAGGATCCAGGAACTGGGCAGTAAAATTTTGATAGCCGAACAAGTTTCAATTATAATGAACTATTTACATGTTTATATCTGGTTACAATCGTAATTATATGGCTTGACTTTCTGTAACATTGTTATTGTTACGGTCGTGGGGAAACCCTAAACCTGCAAGTGTCGTATAGCACCGGAGGGGTAGGGAGAGGGGGGGGGGAGAAAGATAATAAGAACATAAGAACATAAGAAAGGAGGAACACTGCAGCAGGCCTGTTGGCCCATACTAGGCACGTCCTTAATCAAGTTAATCAAATAATCAAGTTGAATCTAAGGAAGGGGAGGGTAGCTTTTGTTACTGATCAAGACCCCATCACCGGGGTCAAGGCACTCACTCCCCCATGCCCCGTCTCCCTTGATGGGAGATTGTCACAAATAAACAAGGCAAGTAAGCGAGTTGAACAGTGACGTTGTTGAGAGGTATCAGTGACTATATAATAAGTAGAGTAGATGTGATAGTGTTATCAAGCAGCTTGGGCAAAGAGAAGGTGGTACGTCACGAGGGATGAACATCAGTTAATACTGAACAGATTCCCACCTTGCTTCAAGGATAACAGAAAATATTTTCATCTCCTAAGGTTACTAGTACATAGAATTACAAGTTTACCAACACGTCAGTGACGTGTTGGTAAACACGTCACTGACGTATGTGCTCTGTTAGAAATCTGTGTTTTAAATGGCTCTATATAAAATATGCAATGGTCATTGGCTCCCTCACCTTCGTGTATTAGTGTGACTCTCAATGATCATTGGCTCCCTCACCTTCGTGTATTAGTGTGACTGTCAATGGTCAGAGTCGGATCGAAACGTCGTCATAAGTTTCTCTCTGCGGGTTATTTGAGTAATAAATATTAAATATCACTCGGTGAAAAAAAACATTTTCCTCTAATTTATTAAAACCATCACCACTACCATCACCACCAGCACCACCACCATCACCACCACCATCACCATCACCACCGGCACCACCACCATCACCATCACCAGCATCACCACTATCACCACCAGCACCACCACCATCACCATCACCACCAGCACCACCACCATCACCATCACCACCAGCACCACCACCATCACCACCACCATCACCACCAGCACCACCACCATCACCATCACCACCACCACCATCACCACCAGCACCACCACCATCACTAACAGCACCACCACCACCACCATCACCACCAGCACCACCACCAGCACCACCACCATCACCACCATCACTACCATCACCACCAGCACCACCACCATCACCATCACCACTGTTATTTGCTGTTTTACCTGTTGACAGCAGGTTTAGTAGTGGAAGGGGTAACGTGGGTTGAATTGAGACGGCCATTGACTAGATTGTTTTAATTAAGTCGAAAGTGTAGGTACACACGGGCAGAACGTGAGGGAACCGAATGCCAGACCCCTTGCGGGAGAACTTGCCAAAGGAGTAAATGTGCTTACGAAACAAAGGTCACCAATAATGGAACAAATGGAAAAGTTATTTGTTATTGTGGATTAAAGAAAAACAAATAGTGGGAGACAGTGTAGTGGAGTCTGCTAGGAGGTAAGCCGGTGAAGTGGGCCGCTTGGACATAGCGTCTCACTGATCTGAATAGGCCTACAGAGGGCAGCACTGGAGTGTCGCGAGATATGAAACTAACAGGCAGCATAGGCTGTCTACATCCATTCGGCCACCTACCGCGTGTCGACTCGACACGACAATACTGGCGGGCACGAAGGTGTAAAAGAGCAATACATACAATGGTTAACCCAGGGGGGACTGGCTTTCGCTCACCCAAAATTCAGGTCATACAAATATTATAGCAGGCCTCAAAAACTCTCTCATCTTGAGGGAAGAGAAAATAGGCGTGCTCGTACAGCTGGACTGGGGGCAGAGCAAGGCGATGTCATCACTGGAACTAGAGTCTTCTATTTACAGGTTGTCCGCAGAGCCAGGGCATCAAGCTTGACTGCACATCCTGGAGCGCTGGACCATCCTCACATCTGCAAACAATGACTGACAGTAGCTTTTCCTAAGGTGTGACATTTGACTCAAAGGGCGGCACTGCCCTTACCTTAATACAGATTTTACGAGACACACTGGGTGCACATATTTACAATAAAACTATTTCCATGGAATTCATTATACTACGGGTACCCTTCTAAAATAAATTTTACATATTTACATGGTGTTGTCCACCCTGACTCCGTTATTTACTAACTATACAATGTATGCGCATTAATCCCCATTTCTGCAAGCAAACAATTAGCGTAGCTAGCGTAGGAGTCGGACAAGTCAGTAGGTATGTCAATGTCACAGAAATGTACTGCTGTCCGGGGTCTCATGCCATAAGTATGGAGCCTTACAGGACTGTCATCTGTCGTAGTGGTAGCGGGTGAAGAAATAGACGGGTTGTCAATAGTTTGAGTCTGAGTGTGTGTGGCTTTGAAATGCACACGATTCCAGCTCTGCTTCGGCTTGCACATGATCAACATACAGTGGACCTCCGAGTTTCGGTCACCTCTGAAATCGTATAATTATGTAAGTATAATATTGTAAGTGCTTTTGTAAGTGTATTTTTGGGGGTCTGAAATGGACTAATCTACTTGACATTATTCCTTAAGGGAGTAAATTCGTTCGGTAATGGCACTTGAGCAGCCTTCTGGAATGAATTATGACCGAAACTCGGGGGTCCACTGTACTTCATGTGGTCAAGTTGAGCTTCTTTGATAGTTCCGGTAGCGATCTCCCTCACCTCGAACTTATTGCCGCGGAGCTGTCGTAGGACACGGTAAGGACCAACAAACTTGGGGAAAAGTTTATGCATACCAGGGGTCTGCGTCGGGTTGAGCATCATAACTTTGCAACCTGGTTCCATCTTGCTTTCCTTAGCGGGGGCGTTGCGATCAGACGTGAACCTATCTGTGGCTTTTATGAGGTTCTCACGTACTCACTGAAAGACAAGCTGTGTGGTCCGCATCTTGACTACACTGGTGTTGAAAATTAGACACATGTGCGACATCTGGGTATCTTTATTGTAGACGTTTCGCCATCCAGTGGCTTTATCAATACAGATTCTAGGACATAACTTGGAGACAGTAGAACTATATACAAAAGATGAGGTAATCAGTCCCTCGGCCTTGGAGTTGGTGTTAACAGCACCGTAGTTGTGGAATCTTGGTTCACGACTTCTACAACTACCACTAACCCATCCCTTGGGTATGATCTACTTCCACTGGGGAATCCCGCCTACCAGTGACTATGTCCTCGTCTGCTACACGTCCCTATCAGCTGACGCCTATTTAAGCGCCAACCTCATTGCCTGTTCTTCAGAATCTCCACAACTACGGTGCTGTTAACACCAACTACAAGGCCGAGGGACTGATTGCCTCATCTTTTGTATATAGTTCTACTGTCTCCAAGTTATGTCCTAGAATCTGTATTGATAAAGCCACTGGATGGCGAAACGTCTACAATAAAGATACCCAGATGTCGCACATGTGTCTAATTTTCATCTTGTTGGTATTGTATACCATTCATGAACTACACTGGTGTTATCGGTGTCATAAGTTGGACGAGGCAGAGCAGACAGGATTTCATATGGTAAACGCTTATCACAGCCATACGAGGCAAAATGGGGTGTCTCTCCAATCGAGTTGTTGAGGGAAGAGTTTAATGTACACTGAACATCTGGGATAGCCTCATCCCATGTAGTACAACTCGGATTAACAGTTACTCTGAGCACCTCCAGGACTTTGCGGTTTGTACGTTCAGCAAGACCATTACGTGCAGGTGGCGTGGAGCTACTGGCACTTGGTGAATGTTAAACCTGGAACAAAGACCCTTCATCATGGCATTTATGAACTCCGACCCATTGTCTGACAGGAGAACACGTGGGCAGGTATAACGGAGAACGATATGCTCACGGAAAGCATTTGCGACTGTCTCGGCCATTTTATTTGGGATGGGTACTAACTCACAGTACCGCATCAAGTTATCTACCATTAAAAGCAGGTGTTTATTACCCTTCTCCGAGGTCGAGAAGTTCGTCATCAGGTCGACAGAAGTTCTCTCCCAGGTCTCCTATGTAATGGGATACTTCAGAATGGGATTGGGACCCGTGACAGTACCCTTGTGCTGTAAGCAAACGACACACTGGTGTATATACTTGGCAATTTCCGCTGCCATCTTAGGCCAGAAGTATTTCATTCTTGCCTGTTTGATGCTGTGGTCCTTCCCGGGGTGCGCTGCACCTGGGACATTGTGGATCAACTTGAGAGTAGCGGGTACCAGGGACTCCGGTATCACCAGTTGGTGTACGGTTCTGCCGGGGTCCACCAGTCGAGCTACACAACACAGTACTCCTTGGTTGACCACTAAGTCCGTCAGCAGAACGGGCGACTTGACCCGCGGGTCAGGAATCGAAGGACTGGTGACCACACAGGGTCCTGCCATTGGGCTTTCTCTAGGTTCTCAATGGAGAATGAGTTGTCTGCACTGACAAAAGCTATATGCCTCGACAAGGCATCAGCCACAACATTTTGCTTACTGGAACGTAGCAGACTTCAGGGTTGTAGTCGTTAAAGGTGAGAGACCACCGAGCATGCTTTCCAGAGAGAAAGCAAAAAGGGATACTAATGGCAAATGGTCCATGTAAATCTTGATAGGGTACTGGTAAATAATGTCTCGGAAATGGTTCAAAGCCCATGCGATGGCTAAGGCTTCTAGCTCTGTCACCGAGTAATTGACTTCAGCTTTGGTAAGAACACGGCTAGCATAAGCTATTGGCTGTTGCTTACCATTGGATTCCTGCGACAAGACTGCACAGATGCCAATCTTGCTGGCATCCGTCGTCAAGGTAAACGCTTTGGTGAAATCAGGGAATCTAAGGACTGGGGCTGATGTTAACCTATTTTTAAGTGTAATGAAAGCTCTTTCCTGGTCACACGTCCACTCATTGGGGACATCTTTCTTAAGGAGCTGAGTCAAAGGTGCAGCTAAGGTGGAAAATCCGGCTATGAAAATGCGGTAGAATTTGGCTTAGCCTATGAAGGAGCAGACAGCATCCGCTGTCGTAGGTCTAGGGAACTTCCGTACAGCCGAGATTTTAGACTCATCTGTCTTGATGCCATTCTGAGTCACTACGTGGCCCAGAAATTTTATTTCCTTCTTAAGGAACTGGCATTTTGAAAGTTTCACCTTGAGATTAGCCGTGGCTAGTTTTTCCAGTACCCACTCAAGTCTTATGAGATGCGTAGGAACATCTTGGGACATCACAATGAGATCGTCTAGGTAGACCATGAGCATACCATCTAGGAGAGTACGGAAAATCATTGTCATCAAGCGACTGAACGTGATCGGGCTTCCGCGCAAGCCGAAGGGCATCATCTTGAATTGATAATGACCAGTAGGCATAGAGAACGTGTTTAGTTCTTTGCTTTGGTCATCAAGAGGGATCTGCCAAAACCCTTGAAGAAGATCAAGAGTCGAAAAGACCTTATTATCGCCGATGTTCTGTAACAGGTCATTCAGAACTGGCAATGAAAATTGGTCTGGGATAGTACAAGCATTCAGTTTCCTGTAATCGATAACAGGATGCCAGGTTCCATCTTTCTTGGGAACTAGGATTAGAGGGGCATTCCACGGGAAATGGACTCCTCGATAACTCCATCACGAAGCATCTTTGCAATGAGTTCATCAGCGAAAACTCTTTGCGCATGCGGCAAACGATAAGCAGGCACATAAATGGGTTTAGTACCTTTATCAAGTGGAATATGGTGAGAAATAAGCGGGGTCAGACCTATGGACTCCTCACCATCTGACATGACTGCCGTGCGTGCGCGATTGAGAACCTGGAGAAGTTGTGGAACTTCTTCCGGGTAGTCTGTCATAGCTAGATCATCTTTCTGCACTGGCCGAGTGATGGAAGAGTTAGTAGCAGACTCACCTGGGAGGACTGCACTTACGAGAACGTCAGCTGGGATTTCGCCCTCCACTTTCACCGGGAGAGGGAATCTGATGAGGTCAACAAGTGAGGTGTCCTTCCGCAAGGGGAATTCTCGACTGTGCAAGTTAATGACAAGGACTTGCAACTTACCACGTCGCACAGTGTGCAAGGACGGCCCTTGACTCTGCACGTGTCGTTGTCGACTAGCACGTGGTCTCCTTCGAAAGCTTTAGTCACGTACACCGTAAAGGAGTGAGCGAATTAGCTGACAAAGTGATGTCATACTTTGTACATGCAGTAATTCTGCTTGCTGCTGCCATGACACAAGTCAGACAGTCGCCTGCCGACAGGGAGACTGCGGCTTGACAACTATCGTCCTCTACATCAGTGCGAGAGTTAGAGTGAAGGTCAGAATGAGTGTCCCCAGACTGGGTTTCACTGGTAACTGACCGCTGATGGCCAGGAGGTGACAAGAAATGAGCTCTCTTATGAGGTTGGTCAGAACAAGAGGCCGACCTCAGGGAGAATGTGCGATGGAACCCGCGGGTTTTCAATGATTCCAAGCACTGGATGTACTCAGAGACGAAGTGGCACATAGTGGGTCCTAAGCATACACCCCAGAAGGGTACATCCACTCCATCAAAATCTGCTTTCCACTTAGCTGGATCTAAATGGATCTTGAGGTCTTCCACGGTCTTGAAACCGATGAGCAAATCGCCTGGGAAGACGATGTCATCAACGACTAAGAACTTTGCTGACCACTTGTGATCATGGATTGCAAATTCTAACGTGGTATGACCACGAACCGTAAGAGGGCTACCTGAAACTCCTCTCAAGGTCTGAATAACAGATGGCTCGGTCAGCATAGCTGCATGAAGCCCGATGTCACGGAAAAGGGTGGAACGGACAATGTTAACCACCGAACCTGTATCAAGGAAAAGCTGAACAGGCTTCTGATGAAGAGTGGATTCACGAACGAGAGGTCCACATGGGTTGTCATACCGAACGTGAAGGCATGACAGGCTCGAAGCTGGTGGTGAGACTCTATGTCCAGGAAGGTACAGTACGAGTCTCGGCAACAGCGTCGAGGCACTCTGTTTCCATGCTGTCGGCGAGTGTGCGCTGCTCAGGGACGGAATACAGCGACTCCAACAAGGTGACTACCTTCCTTCCTGTCCACCCCTCCTGCCTTCCTTCTTGCGTTCCTCTCCCACCTTCTTTCCTCTCCACCCCTCCTTCCTTCCTTCTTGCATTCTTCTCTCTCCCTCCTTCCTGTCCAGACCCAGACCCTTCCTGTTATGGGGCTATAGGACCCAACATGTATTGATGTATTTAATTAACAATTACTCAGAAATACCTAATTATATTTAATTAATCACAATTACTGCTTAATAAATCCTAGGAGCAGGCCACTCTTAGGACTGAGAGAAGCTAAATCAAGCCTGATTTTCTCAATATAATAGGTTATAGTATACACACATTTAAGTAAGTAGTTTATAAAGTTGTATTTCTCTTTGTAAAAAAGTAAAAGGAGTATGAGAAAAACAAATTATTGTGGGTGCATGTGGAGTGTTGCAAAGCGACAGTCTTTTGTTTTTTCTTTGTTTTGGTTTTGGAGTGGGAGGAGCTTAGAAAAACTCCTCCTCTCTCACTTTTCCAAGATGGCTTCAAGGTAGAATTGGTGGTTCTCTCTTAACTTTGTTTGGGCTTTGGTTTGGCAGAATGTGTGTGCCAGAGGTAAGAGTTATATATTAAAGTTATGCAGCCATCATAACCTGTGATTTACAGTGTGTCAAGACACTGAGGGTAAAAGAAATGTTGAGGAATGGCAGGTGGGCCATGTGGCTTGGAGATGCTAGTTACATGATATGATTAAGACCTGTGTGTATATAATATATATATATATATATATATATATATATATATATATATATATATATATATATATATATATATATATGAAGACAACCACTATGAAAAATAGAGGATTCCAAGCGCTTTGTGACTACTCACATTATCAAGGAACTATAAGGAAACATGACAAGAGGACTTATATAAGGGGCAAGACTCACCTCACAGTCACATCACACTAACAAAGACTACACCTCACAGTAGCAGAACATCGCACGACGATGGGAAGAGTTTCAGGTCCTTTCTTATTTTCCTCTTCACAGAGTCGTGCGATGTTACGCTACTGTGAGGTGTAGTCTTGTTAGTGTGATGTGACTGTGAGGTGTAGTCTTGCCCTATATAAGTCCTCTTGTCATGTTTCCTTTTATAGTTCCTTGTGAATGTGAGTAGTCACGAAAGCGCTTGGAATTCTCTATTTTTTCATAGTGGTTGTCTTGCATATTTTGATATCACCTGATTACTGTGATCTTTTTGCATATAAATATATATATATATATATATATATATATATATATATATATATATATATATATATATATATATATATATATATATATATATAGTATATATATATATATATATATATATATATATATATATATATATCCTTGAATATATTATATTTTTGTAATGGTGGTTTAAATAACCCATTGAGAGGACCAGTAAGATTTCAGATACATCAGCTAATTATGAGTGTAAGTATTATCACCCTAGACTATGAGACCTTTAAGTAACTACCCAATGCTAGATAATGAATAAAACCATAACATCAAAGTAAAGGGAGAAATAACATAACACCCACTCTCGTTCCTGTCCACCCCTCAAACTCTTCTTCCTGTCCTCCCCTCCCACTCTCCTACCTTCCTTCCTGTCCACCCCTCCAAACTTCCTTCCTGCGTTTCTCTCCCACCTTCCCTTTTGTCCACCCCTCCCTCCTTAACACCTATTCACCTCTCCCACCTTCCTTCCTGCATTCCTCTCCCACCCTTCTTCCTTTCCACCTTCCTGCATTCCTCTTTTATCTTCCCTCTGGTCTTCCCCTCCCACCATCCCTCCTGTCCACCCTCCCAACTTTCCTGCATTCCTCTACCACTTTTCCTCCTGTCCTCATCTTCCTCCTTCCATAATGTGTTTTCCTCCCACCTTCCATCCTCTCTACCCCTCCCACCATCCCACCAATTCACCCATCCCACCTTCCTTCTTGTCCACCCCTCCCAGCGTCCTCCCTGACTATCAATCGCACCTTACCTCCATCTTTCATCATTAACTTTAGGTGACTCCAGCCCTCCATCGCATCCCCTTCTCCAAGAATGAAATCTTTATCCTGCTCCTGCTCTCTCTCTCTCTCTCTCTCTCTCTCTCTCTCTCTCTCTCCACAGATGCTGAAGACAGGTGTTGACATGAGTGAATCAGTGACCAGGAGACAATGGACAGTACATAACCTCAACACCACCTATCTCATAGTTACTAAGACACTTAACAAGGCAAACAGTCTTTTACCAGCAACAACTACCACTACCTCCGCCACCTATGTCACTACCTCCGCCACCTATGTCACTACCACCTGTCATCACCACTACTGCCAGTCTCACAAACAACACCACTGTCATCACCACTACTACCAGTCTCACCAACAATACCACTGTCATCACTACTACTGCCAGTCTCACCAACAACACAACTGTCATCACCACTACTGCCAGTCTCACCAACAACACCACTGTCATCAACTCTACTACCAGTCTCACCAACAACACCACTGTCCTCACCACTACTGCCAGTCTGACTAACAACCCCACTGTCATCAACACTACTGCCAGTCTCACCAACAACCCCACTGTCATCAACACTACTACCAGTCTCACCAACAACACCACTGTCATCAACACTACTGCTAGTCTCACCAACAACACCACTGTCATCAACACTACTACCAGTCTCACCAACAACACAACTGTCATCAACACTACTACCAGTCTCACCAACAACACCAATGTCATCAACACTACTAGCAGTCTCACCAGCAACAACACTGTCGTCAACACTACTACCACTCTCACCAACAACAACACTGTCGTCAACACTACTACCAGTCTCACCAACAACACCACTGTCATCACCACTACTACCAGTCTCACCAACAACAACACTGTCGTTAACACTATTACCAGTCTCACTAACAACAACACTGTCGTCAACACTACTACCAGTCTCACCAACAACAACACCTTCATCACCACTACTACCAGTCTCACGAACCCCACCACCTTTATCACCAGCACCATCACCACCACCACCGCCTCCTTCTCCCCTACCACCTCCTCCACTACCTCCTCCTCCTCCTCCACCACCACCGCCTCCTCCTCCACCTCCACCGCCACCTCCTCCTTTTCCACCACCGCCTCCTCCTCCTCCTCCACCGCTTCCTCTTCCAACACCACCGCTTCCACCACCGCCTCCTCCTCCACCACCACCGCCTTATCCTCTACCACCAACACCACCGCCTCCTCTTCCACCTCCACCACCGCCTCCTCCTCCTCCACCGCTTCCTCCTCCAACACCACCGCCTCCACCACAATCGCCTCCTCTTCCTCCTCCACCACCACCGCTTCCTCCAACATCCTCCTCCACCACCAACACCACCGCCTCCTCCTCCACCACCAACACCACCGTCTCCTCCTCCTCCACCACCACCGTCTCCTCCTCCTCCTCTTTCTCCACCACTACCTCCGCTACCACCATCCATCTCCACAAATATCATGAATCTTCTTGATCCTATTTACTTTTTCCTCTTTCTCCTCTTCCATCCTTCAATCCTTTCTATTCTGTCCCTCCTGTATCGTCTTCACCGTCGTCCACACGAGGGTCACCACAATGACTGGCCAGTACAACATGGGTTCGAACCCTGGCTGAGCAGTTTTGTTATTGATCAATACCACTCGTTCGTGGTTACAATAATGTATATAAATATATATATATATATATATATATATATATATATATATATATATATATATATATATATATATATATATATATATATATATATATATATATATATATATATATATATATATATATATATATATATATGTACTCCTATTCTGTATTTGTATAAATACTCCGCTTTATCATGTGTATTCGACTGACTTGATAAAGTTCATTCTTAAGATGAACAATCATTCAGAACAAAATGGTAAGATTCATCCTGGACCTGGGCTCAAGAGATCATGTAGGCCAGGATGAATTACAACAATTGGATATGCTGAATATTGAAGACAGAGTAAAACAACTTAAATTAAATCAAGTTTATAAAATTGCTCACAGTGTCCAGAGTATCTTGCTGTCAATTTTGTCAAGACTGGGAACCAAAGCAGTCACAGTACTAGGGGGAGAGAGTACAACTTTGTAGTACCCACAGTCAGTGGCCAGGCTTCAAACACCTTTTATTATACAGCAATAAAGGAATGGAATAGACTGCCTGCACATGTCAAAGCCAGTCATAGCATGAGCCAGTTCAAGAAGAAAGACAAAAAATACCTAATGAATGTAGCGACAGAAAAGGAGGAAAATGATTTTTTATTTTTTTTTAGCTAACACATGTAAATATAAATAACTCATTTTACCTTATTCCTTATATATCTTATTTACAGTATAATAATAAGATATTATCTCCTTCACAGTTTAATAATAACGTATTAAAAGGACCCCAATGGAAGTAAGTCACTTTGCCTGACATTTTTGGGTTATCCAGTGTTCTCTATACATTTGCTGCTATGTATAACTTTGTGTAACTGTATTTGTGTATACCTGAATAAACTTACTTACTCATCTATGTGGTTGCAGGTGTCAAGTCCTAGGCACATGTCGATTAGACACTAGGCCTGTTGTATATGCGTGCGTGTATGTGTGTATGTGTATATGTATATGTGTGTGTGTGTGTATGTGTGTATATATATATGTGTGTGTGTGTGTGTGTGCATGTGTGTATGTGTGTGTGTGTGTGTGTGTGTGTGTGTGTGTGTAACATATTTGCATCAGGTGGCAGGGTCAACACATTTTCCAGCAGGCTCTGCAGGATCTGGACCGAGGACATAAAACTGGACGGTGGTGGCTCTCAATTCAGTCGTATAAAAGGTTGTTTTTTTCTCATCTTGCGACGTGGAGTCACCTGAGGCAGCCTCACCTGACTAGCAAGCCTCACCCAGGTTCACCCAGGTTCACCTGGGTTACTTTCCCTGGGAAAGTCTCCATCTGGCTACGTCACTTGCATAAATGCGATGGCTGAAGGCTCCTAACTTTTCCGGTGATCAGATACACACATTGTAATGTCAGCACTATCACTCTCTGAATGGCCTGAAATTCGAAAAGTTTCTGCATGTGTTTTGGTCGCTGCGCGATCTGAGAAAGGTATCCCCGTATCCCATTAAACCAGCCGTCTCTGTCTCAGTGCACGTGAAATGAATAGTATAGAGTGCAGTATTATTTTATAACACTGTTCAATGACATCATTGAAGATCTGATGCCAATCAGGACAATCATTCACATTGATTGCATGGAAACTACTATACAAATGTATTCAATAAAATTTGACACACACAGCAAAAAACAGTTTGAACCTTCCAATATGATACGCCAGATTCAAAAATTTAAAGACAACTAGAAGAGACTTTTCCAAATTATTGCAAAGAAACAAATATCCCAAAATATATCCACCCTTTAAGTTTGAAGCCATTCAGTAGTTGCACTCTCTAGAATAATCATCGTTGAAGGGTTAAGCCATGAAAAAGAGTATTTAAATTAGAACCTAAACACTTTCATAACACCCTCAACATTGTTCTAAGCAGGATACACCGGTGTTCAAAGTTTGAAGCCATTCAGAAGCGACTTTAATAAGTTATCACACTGACAACAAACCTGGCAATGGTCTATATAAAGTTGACCAGAGGAGACATTGTGACATACGTCGTGTGTAAACCTTGTAATCTACGTACATCACACATAATCACAATTCTGCCTGTCATCGTAATCCGGTTTTAAAGCATGGCAGATAATTGCTTATCGAGATTAATGTACCGTTTGAGTACAAGATGGCTACCAGTTGTGCTGGAGATACTGATGTTCAAGGTGAGAGACAGAGACTCAGGAAAAGTTACCTCACATGTAGTGGCAGCCCTGAACCCTTAGACCCTCACGAGCCTCGACCTGGTTAAAAGCATACTAGACTCTGTCCTCTGAATGGGTGTATAAAGCTGTAGCAGTGATATGTCTCGTACTTATTCTCTTTCTTTCCAAATTTTATTTATGGCATGGCAAGTAGTAGGCTGGAAAACAGCAACCACCCAAGGAAATACTACCGTCCTGCCAAGTGATTGTGAAACATAAACCTGTAATTGTTTTATATGATGGTAGGATTGCTGGTGTTCTTTTTTCTGTCTCATAAACACGCTGGATAACAGGTATATCTTGCTACTTCTATTTACACTTAGGTCACACTACACATGCATATATATACATACACACATCTAGGTTTTTCTTCTTTTTCTTAATAGATCTTGTTCTTTATTTCCTCTATTCTCCATGGGGAAGTTGAAAAGAATTTTTTCTCTGTAAGCCATGAGTGTCATATAAGGTGATGCTTGAATGTGCGTGGATGTAGTGCGGATGATAAGAAAAAGATGATTGCTAATGTTATGAATGAAAAGAAGTTTGATATCATAGCTCTAAGCAAAACAAAGCTGAAGGGGGTAGGTGACTTTCAGTGGGAAGAAATAAATGGGATTAAGTGACGAGTATCTGAGAGAGTTAGAGCTAAGGAAGGGGTAGCAATAATGTTGAAGGATCGGTTATGGAGGGAGAAGAGGGAATATAAATGTATGAATTCAAGGTTTATGTGGATTAAAATAAGGGTCAGATGCGGAAAGTGGGTCATAATAAGTGGACCTCTCTAAAGGGGGTCTTTGATGAGGCAAAGAGGCTCTTGGTCTAAGGAATTAGACCAACCCTCGCTTTTCCCCATCCCTTTGAAGCCTCTGGGGTCCTACCCTCTGGCATTATGGTTTCTAGGTGGAGGGAAGTGTGCTGGGGTTCATCCCATTCCGTGAGGTTCCTCGAGTGTAATGTAGTTTGCCATGGAATCTGGATTATCTGGAGGTGCTCTGCTCCCTTCCTGGATTTCTTTGAAGTGGGTGGGGTGTCCTGCAGTTGATGGGTGTATCTCCAGAGGCTGCCTGTCGGTTCTGGGAGGTGGCAGCCAAAGAAGGTATGCTTTGTAGTGAGTTTCCGACCACCCTCTCTTTTGTCCACTGAGGTGACTCAGTAGATGTGATGTTGCTATCCCAGAGCGCTGGTTTACTGGCGTGACAGGTAGGGTATGGCACGTGTTCCACACTGCTTCTGCACTGCTTGTGGTCTCAAAATTCTCTCGGATGAGAGGGGGAACTTACGGCCCTTTCATGCCTTCTAGTAACTGTCCCTCCACTGAGCCTCTTTTTTTTCTTTCCTTCTTTCTTTCTTTTCTTAAAAATAGTAATAGTAAAGAAGTCCCATCATCATGAAGTTTTCGTTCCTTCATAACCCTTCTCCTCCCAGGTCCCTTTTGGTTACCACATCCTGTTCTGACCCGGCTTTGTTATTGGACCATTCTTCATACTCTTCCTGTACCCCTGCACCTTCTGCTGGTGACGCTTCGTCACCCACGCCAGGTACTGAGGCTCTGCCTGTTTCTTCTAGTGTCTCTGCCTCTTGCACGCCTTTAACTATACGTCTGGCTTCCCTGAATATGGTGTGACAGCTTTTGGATCGCCCACCTACCTCGAGTCGGGCCGCCTGCGGTACTACGCCTAAATATTACAGATCATTTACTGACGATGGTTCTTTGATGTCTACTCATTCTGCCCAAAAACGACCTACGTGACACCCACTTTCTTTATGCACCATGTTTACAAGTACGCAGTGGACTAAATTCTTTTACCTACAACCGACATCTCCAACTGATTATCTTTCTGACCATAGTAATGGTAAAGCTCTTTTATGACACGTTGGCCAAAACATATCCTTTCACGCTCTTCGAAGTGGTGCACGCATCATTACAGTTCAGAATGTAGAACAAGCTCACGATCTTTCCCATATTACTTCCATTGATAACATTCGAATCACAGTTCACAAGCACGCTACTCTCAATTGTTGCAATGGTGCAGTAGTTTTACAGCGTACCATTGTACAGAGTGATTTTCTGTCTTGTGGTGATAATATTTTAAAGCAATTAGCCCTTCATGACCTTCATGAGAACTCTCGTCCTCCATTTATATCGAAGGTCATTGCCTAGAGGTCCGTAAAGTGGTCCCTACTTACTAACAGTGTTGAAATTGCTGGCGCTTTGGACACCCCGCTAAATACTGCAGATCTGCAGTGGAGTGCCCGGTCTGCGGTGCCGCAGATTATGCCGAAACATCTTTTTCCAACCGTTGTCAGGACTATCGTAATGAACGAGAAATCTGTTGTCATAAGGAGAGCGAAGGCGAAGGGAAATTAGATCTAACAAAAATGATCCTAAATGGATGAACAATAGATTAAAACATCTCATTGGTCAAAAGAGAGGCATATATAGGCGTATCAAAAGAGGGGATGGACAGATAAGAAATCAATATTTTCAATTAAAGAGAGAAATAAAAAAAGGAATAAGAAAAGCAAAAAGGGATTATGAGGCTAAGGTCGCAAGGGATTCGAAGACTAACCCAAAAGGGTTCTTTCAGGTATACAGAAGTAAGATTAGGGACAAGATAGGCCCACTTAAGAGTAACTCAGGACAAATCACGGACAGTGATAAGGATATGTGTGAAATTTTCAATACTTACTTCCTCTCAGTTTTTACTCAGGAAGATACTAGCGGAATTCCAGAAATAATAAATTATGTAGAACTGGAAGATAATAGACTATGCTCGATTGGGGTAACTAGTGACATGGTCCTCAGACAAATAGAGAAATTAAAACCTAACAAATCCCCAGGCCCTGATGAACTGTTTGCAAGAGTTTTAAAGGAATGTAAAGAGGAACTTAGCAAACCTTTGGCAAATCTTTTCAATATATCACTACAAACTGGCATAGTGCCAGACAAGTGGAAAAGGGCAAATGTAATACCTATTTACAAGGCAGGTGACAGGTCCTTAGCTTCGAACTATAGACCAATAAGCCTTACCTCCATAGTTGGTAAATTTATGGAATCAATAATTGCCGAGGCAATTCGTAGCCATCTTGAAAACATAAATTGATTAATGAATCTCAACACGGTTTTACTAAGGGGCGTTCCTGTCTTACGAATTTACTAACTTTTTCACTAAGGTGTTTGAGGAGGTAGATCATGGTAATGAATATGATATTGTGTATATGGACTTCAGTAAGGCTTTCGATAAAGTTCCACATCAGAGGCTACTGAGGAAACTTAAGGCACACGGAATAGCAGGAGAAATGTTTTCCTGGGTAGAGGCATGGTTGACAAATAGGCGGCAGAGAGTTTGCATTAATGGAGAGAAATCAGAATGGGGGCGCGTCTCAAGCGGTGTTCCACAGGGGTCAGTTTTGGGCCCCTGTTGTTTACAATTTACATAAATGACATAGATGAGGGAATAAATAGTAACATAAGTAAATTTGCTGATGACACCAAAATAGGTCGTCCAATTCATTCAAATGAGGACATTAGAGCACTCCAGGATGATTTGAATAGACTGATGCAGTGGTCGGAGAAGTGGCAGATGCAGTTTAATGTAAACAAATGCAAAGTTCTAAATGTTGGGCAGGACAATAACCATGCCACATATAAGCTGAATAATGTAGATCTTATTACTTGTGATTGCGAGAAGGATTTAGGAGTTCTGGTTAGTAGTAATCTGAAGCCAAGACAACAGTGCATAAGTGTTCGCAATAAAGCTAACAGAATCCTTGGCTTCATATCAAGAAGTATAAATAATAGAAGTCCTCAGGTTGTTCTACAACTCTATATATCTTTGGTTAGGCCTCATTTAGATTATGCTGCACAGTTCTGGTCACCGTATTACAGAATGGATATAATTGCACTGGAAAACGTACAAAGGAGGATGACAAAGTTGATCCCATGTATCAGAAATCTTCCCTATGAGGATAGACTGAGGGCCCTGAATCTGCACTCTCTAGAAAGGCGTAGAATTAGGGGGGATATGATTGAGGTGTATAAATGGAAAACAGGAATAAATAAAGGGGATGTAAATAGCGTGCTGAAAATATCCAGCCAAGACAGGACTCGCAGCAATGGTTTCAAGTTGGAAAAGTTCAGATTCAGGAAGGATATAGGAAAGCACTGGTTTGGTAATAGAGTTGTAGATGAGTGGAACAAACTCCCGAGTACCGTCATAGATGCTAAGACGTTGTGTAGTTTTAAAAATAGGTTAGATAAATACATGGGTGGGTGTGGATGGGTGTGAATTTGGACCTGACTAGCTTGTATTACCAGGTCAGTAGCTGTACTAATTCCTTAAGTGGAAGTGACCTGACCAGGTGGTCGGCTGACCAGGTGGTCAACTAGACAATTATATGAGTGGGTGCGGTTGGGTGTGAGTTGGTCCTGACTAGCCTGTGCTAGGTCAGATGCAGTGTTCCCTCCTTAAGTGAATGTAACCTGACCTGGCTGGGTCGGGGCTTAAGCCGTTGGAGATTTGGACTTGCCTCGCATGGGCCAGTAGGCCTGCTGCAGTGTTCCTTCTTTCTTATGTTCTTATGTTATGCTATGGCAGTCTCTCGGCTCTGACTTTAGGGGAATCTTCCTCGTATCCCTTATTCGCGAGTAGGTAGGAGACCTCCAACCTTGGCGATCCCCCCGTCTGCCAGCTCCTCCAGTGTCGTGTCTTCCAGGGTCACTTCCATCTATAATTCTTTTGCAGTTTTACCCTCTGAAACTCCCACCTCCTTACCTAATCCTACCAATACTTCTGCTTCTTCTTCTCGCCCGTTAGTTTCTCAATCTGTAAGGCCTCGCACGCCTACATCTCTTAACACCTATCACCTGCAAAGCTGAACCTATCTCATAAGCCCAAGTCTCTTCGCATTCCTCCAGTACTTAGAATTCCCCAACAGTTTTCCTTTTTGGCCTCTGAGCCTCGTTCTCACCGCCGTTCTAACTCACACACGGAGGTGGAGGTTCACCCCCCTGATGTGGCTCCCTCTTCTCTTGTTGCCCCCCAGACTTCTTCCCAAGTTACCTTATAGCCTCCTTCACCTGTTCCACCGCAGGACTTTTGTCCCCGCTGGCACATCTCTCCAGGTTCATACTTCCCTACCCTATCAGACCTCTTTGGTTCTCTGAAGTCATGGTATCAGTGTCTTCCTTATACGCTGAGATACTTGACACTATCTCCGACTATATTGCGGAGACAAAACTCTCAATGGACACTGGCGCACCTCCTACCCCTTCTTATTTTTCACGACCCTCACAGCAATCTTTTTCTTCAGAGGATTCTGATTCCTCCTTTATTACACGCTTTCCGTTGCCTCCACACACTGACTTCACTGACCCTACTAGCCCATAGATTCTATCGCTTCTTATTGTTGACATACCTGTCTTTGTGAATAATGGCTTATTTACAATGGAATGTTCATGGCCTCAGGGGTAATCGGGAAGAGCTCCAGGTGTTGCTCTCCCAGTTTTTCCCAGTATGTGTCGGGTTACAAGAGTCCAAAATTCGCTCAGCCGTTATTCGTCCCGTTTTGGGCTATGTGCTGTTGCATTCTTCTGATCCCTTTCCTGATGAATCATTTAATGAGAGTGCACTTCTTGTGCGCGTCAGTATACCGTTTCAACAGGTCTTTGTTCTTTCTCTGCTGCATTATACTGCAGCCCGTATTTATCTGCACAGATGGTATATAGTTTGCTCACTATATCTATCCCATTCCCGTGCATTCTGTATCTCAAATATTGTGTTCTTGATCTCTTCTCTGCCGCTGCCATCTTGTTGTTAGGTGATTTTAGTGCTCATCATCATCTTTGGGGAGGGTTCCAGTGTGACTTTCGTGGTGATCAGTTGGAGACTCTTCTCGCTTCTCATCCTCTTCATGTTTTAAATACGGGGGCTCCCACCCATTTTGACTCTTGCACTCAGTCTCTCTCTTGCATTGATCTTTCTATCTGCTCCTCGTCAATTGCACTTGATTACACTTATACTTGGTCTGTTCTCCCAGATTTGCACGACAGTGATCACTTTCCTATTCTTCTTACTTCTACTACGTATTCCCGACCGCCTCGTAACCCCTGGTGGCAATTTGGATGAGCGAATTGGGACTTATACTCTCATCTTACCACCTTTTGTGAGGACCCTCCTTCGTCCTCTATTGTTGATCTGGTGCACCAGTTTTCAACCTTAGTTCTAACTGCAGGATCACGTTCTATTCCTCAAACCTCAGGCAGACATACTCAGGCATGCGTGCCTTGGTGGTCTCCTGCATGTGACCGTGCAGTGCATTTGAAACGTGCTGCATGGGGCCGTTATCGATATAATCAGACCTCAGATCGTCTTTTGGATTTTAAGTGGGAAAGAGCAGTCGCTCACTGCGTCATACACGATGCTAAACGCACTTGTTGGCAAGACTACATGTCTACCATTACCTCGACTTTCCCCTATGTGTGCAGTTTGGAAGAAGGTACGGAAGTTGTGGGGCAAGTACACTCCAGATTCAGCTCCCATTTTGTGGGTTGTTGGTGTTAGTGTTGCGAACCCTCTTGAAGTTGCCACGGAAATCGGGAACTATCTTGTCCGTGTCTCCCAAGGGCTTCATCTTTGTCCCTCATTTCTTGCATCTAAGTCTACCAAGGAGCAATTGCCCTTGGATTTCTCCTCTAATGGAATGGAGCCGTATAACGTACCTTTCACTCTCCTAGAGCTAAAGTCCATACTTTCCGCTTGCCATTCATCGGCAGTTGGGTCTTACGATATTCATATCAGTATGCTACAACATCTGCATTCTTCAGCCCTTATGGTCCTTTTGAGTCATTTCAATCTTATTTGGACGTGAGGGGTTCTCCCTCAACAATGGAAATCTACCATTCTCCTACTGTTTCGCAAACCAGGCACCTCGGGGCTTGATACCTCTCGCTATCGCCCCATTGCTCTGACCAGTGAAGTCTGCAAGGTGATGGAACGATTGGTGAATAGACGTCTGATATGGTATTTGGAGACTCACAATAGTCTTTCTCCTCGCCTATATGGCTTTCACAAGGGCCACTCTACTTTGGACCCCTTGATCCACTTAGATACGTATGTACGAAATGCCTTTACTAACAAACACTCCGTCCTGGCAGTCTTTTTTTCATCTTGAGAAGACATATGACACCACTTGGAAGTATAACATTTATCCCAAGCCCACTCCTTAGGGCTCCGCGGCAATCTGCTAACTTTCCTTGCTGCTTTCTTATCTGACAGATATTTTCTTGTCCGTGTTGGCGCCTCACTTTCCTCAGACTTTGTTCAGGCCGAGGGAGTCCCACAAGGTTGTGTCCTTAGCATTACACTTTTTCTCTTGGCTATGAATGACCTACCTTCCGTTCTTCCATCGCATATTTGGTCGTCACTTTATGTGGATGGCTTTGCTATAGCTTATGCAGGCTCTGACTGTCGCCTGGTAGTGTCCTTCCTTCAGGATGCGATTGACTGGGTATTCCATTGGGCCTCTTCTCATGGATTTAAATTTTCTAGTACGAAAACCCATTTTATTACCTTCACTAGACATCTTCTTGTCCCAGATATTCCATTGTATTTACACGGCTCACGTATTTCAGAATGTGATACGGTCAAGTTTCTTGGCCTTCTCTTCGATCGCCGGTTGACATCGAAACTTCACATTTCCTCTTTGAAGGCAGTTTGCCATGGTCGGCCGAATCTCGTTAAAATTCTTGCGCATCGTTCATGGGGAGAAGATCGTCGAACTCTCCTCCATTTGCATTCCACCCTAGTCTTGTCCAAGTTGGATTATGGAGACCAAGTCTATTCTACAGCTTCTCCTACCAGTCTTTCTAAGTTAGATCCCCAGATCCCCTTCATCATCAGGGTCTACGTTTATGCCTTGGTGCTTTTCGTTTGTTCCCTGTTGAAAGCCTCTATGCTGAAGCTAATGTTTCTTCCTTAGCTGATCGTCGTGATGCTCATTGCCATCGTTACTTTGTCCGCGCTCATGACCTACATGTTCCGTCTACATTTAGGTTAGTCTCAGACGTTAGTAAAAGCCCATTATTTGTTCGAAACCCCTGTTTACTCCGTCCATTTTCTCTTCGTCTTCACTCACCCCGGCCTTCTCTTTAATTGCCTCCCTTGTAGGTTCATTTAGCGTCAGCCTTTTCCCTTACCCCTTGGGAGGTTCCGACAGTTCGTGTCTATTTTTCCCTACTGCCGTGCGCCAAAGCTCTCCTACCATGTGACTGCTTCTCTTTCTCTTTTTCTTGATCACTTCTGGTCATATGCTCGTGCTGTTGCTGACAGTGTTGCTGACAGTGTTGTGTTCACAGCGGTGTTCCCTGACGATGTTGTCTGAGGTCATTTGTTAGACACGGCTAGTAATTTTACTGCTAAGTTGTATGCCATGCTCATAGTGCTTCTCCATATTACATATATGTCTCCTTCGAAGTTTGTGATCATTTCTGATTCCCTCAGTGCTTTACAAGCCATTAAAGAATTTGATTCCCCTCATCCATTAGTCCTTCGTATTCAACTATGGTTGCGCCGTGTGACTAGCAAAAACAAAGTTGTCGTTTTCTGTTTTGTCCCTGGACACATTGATGTGCAGGGCAGTGAACAAACAGATGCTGCTGGCGGTCAGCGGTGCATGATCTTCCGGTTTCCTATAGAGGTATTATGTTCAGAGATTATTTTCCAGTCATCTCTGCCCGTATTCGCGGCCTTTGGCAACAATGGTGGTCGGGCATGCACCATAACAAATTGCACTCTATTAAACCACTTTTAGGTCTGTGGCCATCTTTTTACCACCATTGCCATACTCGGGAGACTGTACTCTCCCGTCTCCACATAGGCCATACTCGCCTTACCCATGGGTATCTCATGGAACGACACCCTATTCCTCTCTGTGAAGTTTGTTGGTCCCTATTTCGGTACTTCACTTTCTTGTAGATTGCCAGGTTTACTAACGAGCTCGCAGGATTTACCTCCAATGCTCTACCGCTCTACCACTCTACCGCTCTTATTTTATCTTTTTTATGGTCCTGCCTTTGACTTACAATCCATTTTTTACTTTTTGTCAGCAACTGCTTTACTATATGAACTTTGACACATGGCCCTTAGCGTCCGTTCAACCCCATTTCTCCCTTTACCTCTGATCCCCTCTCCACCTAGCTGTTTATAGCCCAAGCACTATTTTCTGCCCTGCAGCGTTGTATGACCTTTGTCGGTTTAGAGCTTTCTTTGACTATAATAATGATAATAGTATGCACCTGGAGAAGAGCAGAGTGGTGTAGAGGAGAGAGAGAAGAGGAGAGAGAGAGAGAAGAGAGAGAGAGAGAGAGAGAGAGAGAGAGAGAGAGAGAGAGAGAGAGAGAGATTTAGGGAGATATTAAGCAAGTGTGTAGGAACTTTTGAACCAAGTGAGAGAGTAATTGTGGTAGGGGACCTAAAGTTTAAAGTAGGAGAAACATTTAGGTAGGTAAGTTTGGTGTGCCAGGTGTAAATGATAATGGGGCCCTTTGATCGAACATTACATAGAAACGGGTTTGATTGTAGGCAATACATATTTTAAGAAAAAGAGGATAAATAAGTATACAAGATATGATGAAGGGAGTAATGACAATAGTTTGTTGGACTACGTATTGGTAGATAAAAGACTGTTGGGTAGACTACGAAATGTATATGTTTATAGAGGGCCACAGATATATCAGATCACTTTTTAGTTGTAGCTACAGTGAGAGTAAAAGGTAGATGGGATACAAGGAAAATGGAAGTAGCAAGTAAGAGAGAGATGGTGTATAAGCAGGTGTATACCAGGTAAAGTGTATTTTTTTTATATTAACACATAGGCCGTTTCCCACCAAGGCAGGGTGGCCTGACAAAGAAAAACTTTCATCATTCACTCCATCACTGTCTTGCCAGAGGCGTGCTTACACTACAGCTACAAAACTGCAACATTAACACCCCTCCTTCAGAGTGCCGGCACTGTACTCCCCATCTCCAGGAATCAAGTCCGGCCTGCCGGTTTCCCTGAAACCCTTCATAAATGTTACCTTGCCTACACTCCAACAGCACGTCAAGTCCTAAAAACCATTTGTCTCCATTCGCTCCTATCTAATACGCTCACGCACGCTTGCTGGAAGTCCAAGCCCCTCGCACACAAAACCTCCTTTACCCACTCCCTCCAACCTTTTCTAGGCCGACC